>OY735212.1:60467322-60577322 GCA_963457665.1 Thysanoteuthis rhombus | reverse complement strand
AGCTAGATCCTCTGGCAATCAATTTACATGCCCGGAAACTAGAGATATTTTCCTAACAAAGGTAGTTAATAAATCACATCTGTAATTTATCCAGGCCTTACTTGCCCGACACTTGAGTGTGGGAATATTTTCCAACTCTGGGATTTTTAAAACCTCTCAAACAAAAGCGATTGATCATACATCAGAGTTCTGTCCAGGCTTTGCTCATCAATGCACTTCAGTGCAAAAGTATTTTCCAAACTCAGGGATTTTTAAACCTCTCAAACAAAGACAATTAATCATATATCTGGGTTTCCTTGAAAACCCCTTTCTAAGTAGCCATCGATTTGTAAGTACACTCAACCTCGTAAGGTTATCTTATTTCGACTATCAGATTTTCCCAATTAACCCTTTATTTTCATCATGTCATTTTCCCAATTAACCCTTCAATTCCATAGTGACAAAAGTGTGCCTCAAAACATGAATCAAACATGTCTGGTTAGTCCCTCAATAGAAACCTTCAGTCAACCAAAATCCTGGAAAAATTAGAGGGTGATCAATGACTAAGTTACTTCATTCAGAACAGAACCTTCCAGGTTTTTTGCATTGGCCACATTTTTTGCAACACATTACTCAATTTTCTAGCCTATTATGCACCTTTCCATAACTATGATATAGGGGGGATAATTGTACCTAGGTCTACTCCTTCTTTTGTTGCCTACTGGAAAAATATTTCTCAACCAAAATAACATCCCCAGATCTGCTCCTGAATTTAACCAATCCTTCTCCATTTTCTTGTCCACCTGTCCTCTTACTCTCATTGAAATTCATTGAATACTTTGTGAGATATTTGGACAGACAGATAGGGAGACTGATGTGACTGAATATATGTACCTCTCAGGTCTCTATCATTTTCGCGAGTTTCAGATTCTGGTTGACTTTTTTTTCCCCCAAAATCAGTGAAATGGGAGTATGTTTACAATTTATGAAAAAAAAAAGCTTCTATTGTAAAATTCATAAATGTACAATTTATTTACAATTTGATAATTACAATGTTTTTATAAATGAATTTTGTTGTGTTTTTGTAAATAATAAAGTATGAAAGAAAGATCTTCCTTTGTCTTCCTTTATTTTGCAGAGAATTAGGAGTCGGCAAAGTGATATGTTGATCAATCGAAGTGCAGGAAATGAAGAGTTGGGAATCTGAGAATCAAGAAAATGAATGCCAGCCATATCTCTTCAACTTCAGAGAGGAATTAAAGTAATATACAAAGCATTCATTAGATTAAATTGATAATTTATTGGTTGTACAAGATAAAAGAAAACAACAAATTACACACAAAAGATTGTACTAAGTATACTGTTATACAGACATATGTAGTAAGCGAGAGAGTGAAGCAGACATAGATATTAATGGTGAACATTATTTGTATCCCATGAGATATTCAGTTTAAACAAAATATGTTTAAAATAAATTAGCTATAACTTATATTTCTCGGGTATTTTATAAGTGCAGAATGCACTGTAAATACGCAATTCCCACAGAATTTTAATCTGATTAAGCAGAAAGGTTTACAGAACTTTTTATTTTACCTATAATCATAAATTGAACAGATTTTTCATTTTTTTTAAAAAATTGATTTGTTATTTTTATTATATTAAACAAGAAGAATTTTACACTTTGTAATTGAGAGAATATTACATGAAAGGAGTATGTAATAATATTTTTCATGTCAGTGTTTTACCTCATCATTGAATGAATTAAGAATATATCTTATTTGTAGCAGATTTTATAAGGATGCAAATGTTCCCAAACATTTATCAAAGACCTAGAAACAAAAATTAATTCCCTTGATTTAAAAATAAACTGCTCTACCAATATACGGATAATAGAAAGTAAGCAACATATCAGATTGACTTCATGTGTTTTATTGTACATTAATTCGTTTATAAAGGTAACACAGTGTCATACACATTTTTGAGTTGATTTTTTTCTTTGTTTCAAATACTGCTTATTGCTCCAGATAGTGTCATCTAGTTGGTAAGAAAAACTAAAACCTTGTTCAAAAGGAACAAAGAATTGTAGAAAAGAACTTCAAACGTTCTATAGTATCATAATTATCTTGAGGTTCTTTTGATGTCTCTTATGCTACTATTGGGTTGGTGCAAAAATAATTGAGTTTTTTGTTATTTCCAACTTCAATGCTTATTTTCGAATAAACTGTTATTTAACTATCCTCATTGAAAATACCATTTTAAACCATGAATTTCACTCAATTTATTTAAGCTGAACATCTACTCTTCATTATTTATTCTGGTTTATTGGATGCTGTCAAATCGAAGACGGATAAAAAAGCAAATTCGAGCAATTTCATTGCATGAATTCAAAAGGGGTCGTAAAGCAGTTGAAACTGTTTGCATTAATAACCAAGTATTGGGCCAGGGGACCATCAATAAATGTACAGCTCAACATTGATTTCCCAAATTTTGTAATGGAGATGAAATCCTTGAAAATGTGGACATCTTTCTGTGATGGCCGGCATCCAATTGAGGGCTATTATTGAGATAGACCAATGCAAAACAACTCGAGAGGTTGCAGAGGAACAAAACGTTGACTATTCAACACTTGTTCAACATCTGCACCTAATTGAAATAGCAGAAAAGCTCGACATGTCACATGAATAACCCTGAATGAGAAGCAAAAAAAGCTTGCATGTCTGGCGAGTGACCCTGTAAAAATTGAATGAAATTGAATGAACTACGCTACGAAACTCTACCTCACCCAGCTTACTCATTGGACCTCTCTCCAACTGACATCCACTTTTTCAAGCATTTTGATCTCTTCTTGCTAGGGAAGGTCTTTGATAACCAAGAAGCAGTGCAAAACACCTCTGAAAAATTCATTGGTTTCAGGACCCCTGAATTCTATGCATCCAGAATAAATGGACTTGTTTCTTGTTGGCAAAATATGTAGATTCAGAAGGTTCTTATTTCAAATAATAATTATTATTCTAAGCTGAGACGTACTGCTTTAAAGTGGATGGTGAAAAATCGCAATTATTTTTGCACCAACTTAATATTATCTTCTCAGGAAAGCCTTGTTAATCATGCTTGTTAGAGATACACAATCATTTAGGTATATTGATTTTTAGAGTCATGTGATTAAGTAAATATGATACGTAGAATAAAAGAAAGAAAACTTATCTGTTGCATTCTCTTTCATCTAAATCTTCTGAATCAAAAATTATCTCCACCTGATCAACTCTTTTATCATTTATCCTAGTTAGTCTTTTTTGTTTGTATAAAATTACATTATCTATTTTTGTGATCAAAAAAAAAATTACTCCTTATACTAGAATTTTTCTCAATATCAAAGTCAAGTACAGACCAATTTCATCATTGCTTAAATTGAGTATTGTAAGCTCAAGACTGCCTGACAGCTGTTTATCCTGACCACTCAGGAAGTTTTTAAAAAAAATCATGTTTTTTTTCCATTGGAAGGATTAGTTACATTACTGGCATGTTTTTTTCAGAATACTTCATGGAAAAAGTCCAAAAATAAGCATCTGTTACATAGAAATTTATTAGCTCATAAAAATGCTTTTGACTTATAATTCTGTTTAAACTTGTTTTCATTGATCATAAATCGAATCAGCGAAGCACCACAAATGGCCCGATCAACCAGCCAAGTGGGCAACAGATCCTTCTCTCTTTGCTTCTCTGCGTATGTGTCCCTAGGTAATCCTAGTCAAATTATTGGGGCTACAACCTTGAAGATTTGCATGAGTACACCACTAGGCACCATCTGAAAACAATTTTTTGTTTCTTCAAAAAAATGCTTTTTTGCATCTCTAATGTCATTTTGGACCAACCATGCCCAGATCTTGTGCTAGCGTTTTTTTTTGATAATTTTAGATAAAAGATCTCTTTTATTTCAGATAATTAGTTTTGGTAGATGTGCGGGCTATAGGGATTCATTTAAGCGAGGCACAGATATATTGTTGTTAATATTAATTGTGTTTGCATTCAGAATTATATATATGAATGACATGTAATTGATTTCTAGTGAAGTTCAATTTAACTCTTTAAAATATCATGGATGTCCAGTTAAGTACAATAAAGAGTCTTCTTACTCAAGGCTTGATTGTTGGAAAATGTATAGTGCGCAAATACATTGATATAACAGATCTAAATAAACACCTGTATTTTCAAACAAAAGCCTTTATTCAATAGCTCTTGTAATTATATGATATTGTACAAAATAAAATTTGATGGACTTGCTGTAAGCAAATTTCAAAGTCTTTCAGGCATCAGAATTATCGGATCTGCTCTTGAATGATGTCTGACCCAGGCTGCATTGAAGACAAGAAGGAAATGTTTTATGAAAAGGTTTTCTGGTCCAAAAACTCTGATATAGATACTGTTGTTGGGTTTAGGTTATTCACGTGATCTGACACTTATATGTATCTATTTATGTATCTATCTATCTGGACTTTGACCTGCCCTGACCATTCATAGTTGGAACTTGAAATTTTGCACACACACTTCCCTTGATGAGTAAATTTCTTTGTTTTTTTTAACCCCCCCCCTCCAAAATAAGATTAGGGGGGCAATTTTTTTATGTAAATTTATGCTAAATAGGTCGTTTAGCATGTGTCCTAGCTTGTTTTTTGAAAATTTAGACATTTCAGAGCTCAACAATTCCTTGGTTGTTGACAACTAAGATTACCTATTATCTCATGCCTCTGCACTTCTCTCATTCAATGCCAATATCTTTTCATTCTTTCCTTTAACCCTTCCAATTTTCAATAATACTCAAATTCATATGCACGACATCATATGGAGAAACCACGAGACAGCACATTACATAAAGGACAAAATAGGAGTTCAAGACATCATAGAAACCATTAGCAAATGGCAATGGGCTGGCTATGTTGCAAGAAAGGCAGACAACTGATGGACATCACTACTCACAACATGGATCCCTAGAGATCAAATGGGTAACCTGAGACCAGAAGAATATGAGATAGCAAGACGATCCAGACAAGTTCAGAAAATGTTGGATTCACAATGCCCAGGATAGACAGACAGGGCAAACCCTAGGAGAGGTCTACATCCCACGACGAGACAATAAAAGACTGATAATAAATCTATATCATATTTCTTTTTGGTGAATCAAATAAAAGAGAAAGCAGCAGAATAAAAATGCCACTTGCAACATTTGCTGACTTCAAGAAGGACTTGATTCAGTGGAAATCCCTAAAGTCTTTGATTCAATCATACAACAAGCAGTGGACTCTGAATATATTAGAGTTCTGCGAACTATCTACCTGTGTAACAATTCCTTTGTCAGGCTACATAAAGACTTCCAGCCTCCCAAAAGAGTGAGACTAAATGACACCAGCTCATTTAAACCCTTCACAGCCTGCCTTGAAAGGATCTTGAGAAATTTAGAGAAAATAAAGGAATCAGAATTGATGGTGAATACTAAAGTAATGTGAGATTTTCTGACATCATTCTTGTTGCTGAGAACCTCGATGAACTCCACATAATGTTAGATAAACTGAATAAAGAAAGTAAGAAAGTGAGTCTCCCCAGGAACTTCAGTTAAACTGATATCATAGGCAACAAATATTCAGAGGGAAAAGACACAAGGATCAAATGGTGTGGTGACATTGGCAATTTAAGGAGATATTGTTGCCACGATGCCCACAATCAAGAGCTTTAGCAGATCTTGGGGAGAGTCTATTTTCTACGAAAATGTTAAAAGACTGATGATAATGATAATGGTGGTGTCATATCACCTTTTAGTGAACTAGGTCATAAATTTCATTCCAATGAATAATTCTCATACACTAAAACCTCATCATTTACAGTCCAATGTTATAACCATTGGCATATTTCCATGCAGTAATACCTCAACACTTGAAGTTCAATGTTAAAACTATTCAGATATATCCATGTAACTAGACTTCATCATTTTCAGTCCAATATTATAACCGTTGAGCTATTCACATTCAGTCCAATGTTGTAACCTTTGGGCTATTCCTATGTTGTAAGACCTCATCATTTTTCAGTCCAATGTTATTATTCCATTTACTATGTTATCTATTTTATTCAGAATATTCCTTCTTTTGTTTAGAAAGAAATGGGGGAGAAAAGGGATTTAAGTAGTTTGCTGAAAAGAAAAGGGAAGATATTTTCTCAACTTGAGGGTAGAAGGGAGTAGACAGAAAATTTGGGTAGTTCACTGATTGAGTAAAAACAGTTTTATACCTGAAACTAATCCATGTTTCCATAACATTCATATAAAAGCATGGACCAGTAACAAAAATTGGAAGAGGTACGAGAATAATACGATAGAGGCATTGGGTTAGAGAAGAGCTGAGGGACATGAAATGATGGATAATCTGAATTGTCAACACCCATCTGGTTTTATGGGTCCAGCTACTTCTTTATTTTTTTATGTTTGAAAATGGACACTGCTTTGACTTACAATTGCAGTGCCCATTGAAAATTACAGGTTACAGTTTTAGAAATATTTGACTTGATAAAAAAAATGACAATTTAATACTTAACCCAATAAGTATAAAATTCATTATCACTATGCTTTCTCTCTTCTTTCTTTCCAAATAAAAAAAGGAATATTTCAATAAAATAATCAATATTTTTATTTATAATCAAAGTATTTTCCGTAAAATTTTGAAATTTTCAAATGCAAAATATCATATCTGATTTTAGATTTGAGCGCAATAAATATCAAGTTTGTTGAGTTTCTGATATACTCTGACAGAATTTCTAACAATTTCTTAGTTTTCAAGCACAGCAAAGAGGAAAGCAAAAGGCAAGTTTTATTATTTATTATTATCACTAGCAATAATACTTGATGTGGCCTGGGGAATAATGATTGCAAGTATAAGAAGACTGTTTCTCCTTGCTTCAGACTCATAGAAAATGGAAATAAAAGTTCACCCTCAATTCTAAAGCCTAAATGTGAGAGAAAGGGTTCCTCTTTAATTTTGACCTCAGAAAAAATAGGTCCCCCATCCTGATTTCAACACCTGAAAGTGAATTAAAAGTTTTGTCTCAATTCAGACCTTGAAAAGTAAAAAAAAATGTTACCCCTCCATTTTGATCCCTAAAAGTGAAAAAAGGTTCTCCCTTGAGTTTGATCCCTAAATAAGAAAAAAAAAATTCCCCTTGATTTTGACCCTTTTAAAAAAAAAGTTCCTAGCCTCAATTTAAACCCTTGAAAGTAAAAAAAAAATTGACAAGAAAGGTCACCCTCAATTTTGAACTCTAAAGAGGGATAAAAAAAAGTACCTTTCAATTGTTGGAGTTCACCCTTGATTTTGGTCATGTAACAGTTTAGATTGAGTCACAAACCAGACCTGATTTTTCAAAATCATGTATTCATGTTTCAAACTATACTGGTAGTATTTCATCCAGGTAATTCGATTTTATCACTACCACTGCTTAATTTATCTGATAAAAAGAATCATATGGGTGGTGGTGATTCATAATTTCCCTTGGAATGCTAGTCTTGTTACATAATCCAAAAAATAGCTGAGACAATTTCATCAGGATTTGTGTTAGGAGGTTGATGGCTATAAAAATCACTTGATACCTTTTTGGAAGGGCTCTTCAGAGAACCTTCTTGCTATATGGCATTAGGGTCCAGACTTGACAAAAAGGATGTTGTTTCGGTTCAAATAACTATCAATGAATGTTTGGAAAAGTCCTTTGTGTAGAATAAACATGTATTTTTCAAAAATGATATTCCTTTACACATTTCAGAAGTTTTGAATGATTGCTTCATATTGTTCTCAATTTAGATGTGATGTTTTGATTTTTTGTCACTCTCAATTTTTTTGATCCAGGAGGTCACTCTCAAATTTTTTGATCCAGGAGGTCACACTCAAATTTTTTGATCCAGGAGGTCACTTTCAAATTTTTTGATCCAGGAGGTCACACTCAAATTTTTTGATCCAGGAAGTCACTCTAAAATTTGAAAATTTAAAAAAAAAAGCAACATTTCAATTGGCAACATGGGACCTTAAAAAAAAAATCAAAATATTGTCAACTCTGGACTCAAATCTTAAGAATAAAAATTTTGAAAAAATGTGTAGATTGGCAACTCTGTTCTCCTCACCAAAACTAAAAATCTGTTTTATGGTAGATTGTGGGAAGTTCAAACAAAATTCTTGGCAAGGTAATCCCTATTACACGTACACTGTTTCCAAATTGAGCAAATTAGAGCTCATCTGGAAAGATTAATGTACCAAAACTTGAGAAATCTCTTGATACAGATACAAAAACTTGAGTTTTGCATTTTAAAAAAAGCGATTCAGCGTGAAATTATAAACTATTCTAATTCGAGAAGTGTGGTAGATACCTTGACCTTAATCTACTTTTCTATTCTTAACATGAAACTGAAAGTGATATTGATATATATATATATACATATACATATATATATATATATATATATATATATATATAGAGAGAGAGAGAGAGAGAGAGAGAGAGAGAGAGAGGGAGGGAGAGAGAGAGACATATGTAGATATATAGATGGAAAGATTTTAAAAAATGATCTAAAATGATCTTAAAAAAGTGATCTTCTACCTAAAATTGTCTAAAACAAATACCATCCCAAGATTTGGGCATTGTTGATCAAAAATGACCTTGGAAACCTCAAAAAGCATTTGAAAAAGAAACAATACAAAAGAAGTTTTGGTGTTTAGTGTTTGGTGTTTAGTTGTGAACTCATGCGAACTTTCAAGGTTATTGCCTCAAAAATGTGACCAGGAGTGCTTGGACACACACACACATACAGACAGACACACAGACAAGCAGAAAGAGAAGAATCTCCAGCCTGCTTGGCTGGTTGATCGGGCAGGCAATTTGTCGGGTCATAGTGATTCAATATCTAAATTAATGCATACATACCAAATATGAAACATATATGAGAAACGTCCCTTACGGCAAATATTATGAGAATTTGTTAAAAAAGATTATCTCTTTCAAAGCTGAAACAATACATTTTGCTGATCTTGCAAAAAAAGTTGAGTAATTCTTTTTGAATTAGTAAAGGTTACTAAGGACACCCACCCACACACATTCATACAGGCAAACACCCAAACACCCACACACACATAAAAGAAAATCAATGCCTAATTGATAATAAGACTAGAACTTGGACTAATGCCACTAGTCAGTTACTAGTAGCTGGTATTACAAGCTTGATTTGACCAAATATTGATCTCTAAGGGCTCTTGTGATAAGTTAAGCTTTCTTCAAAACACTAGAGTTGAAAGAAAGCTAAGCTATCATAATGATGGAAATCTTCTAATCATTCTTATAATGACAACATGCAACATAAAGCTGTACTTGACCAAAAGCAAAGAGAATAAATCTGTACCTTTCATAAATTAATACACCGAGCGTGTACCGAAACCAATTATGTGAAAAATTATCTAGAAAAATCGACATATCTAACATACCAGCACAAGATTTGGGCATTGTTGGTCTAAAGTGACTTTAAAGACCCCAAAATAGACTTTTTTTGAAAAACAAGAAATAAAACATTTTTAGACACAGCCTAGTGTTGTACTCATACAAATTGTCTATGTTGTAGCCCTAAAAATGTGACCAAGAGTGCGCGTAAATACATGCACACATACACCCACACACACACACCTGGACAATCAAAAGAGAGTAAAGAATCTGTATCCTACTTGGCTGGTTGGTTGGGCTGGCCATTTACGGGGTTACAGTGATTTGACTGTTTGAAAGTACACATAAAAAATGACCAAGAGTTGCCCCTTACTGAAGCGATTTTAATTTCTATAATTTAAAAAAAATTTTGATCAAGCTTCAATGAGGCCAACTTGAATCTTGTTTGAATCGATTTTTTTATGAATTTTTGAAAGGAATATTTCTCTTCAATTCAAATTTCATCTAGAAGAAATGTCTTATATCAAAATCAATTCAAACTTTTTGCAGAATTATTTTCATTGATTCATTTATATTCTTTTTGGCAAAAATACTTTCTAAAATTTTGTTTTAATGTCAGGAAAAACAAAACTCTTTATCATTATGCCTGCATGTTTGAAAATTATATCATTGAAACTCTCAAATGCCTTAGTGAGGATGCTGTATCAGCAAAATGTCTTCTTTACACTGAACCTCTTCACCGCATAAAAAATACAGTAGTTGATAATATAAGGTTATATTTATGCATTTGCATAGAGGACAAGTAGAATAGATATGATAGAATGAGTGGAAGGAAGAGCAACAAATTTGGTAACTGATATGAGTACCCTATCATACAACTATTATAACTACCTACAGTGAAATACAGATGAGACAGTGTAAATATGATTGAAACTTTCAGAATCCTAAACCAACTGCACAAGGTCAACAATGACTGCAAGTGTCCCAAATGTCCCAATAAACAAATGCTTCAGCTAAGTGTTATCACGCACACCCGTGGACATAGCCACTTATTGAAAGTTCACTAAGACACAGGAATTCATTGTCATTTCTTTTCTGCCTGAGTTATCTCAGACTGGAATAGATATCAGTCTACAGTATTAGCTGAAACAGAAGCTCAGTTTAAGCAAAGACTGTGAAAAGATTGGAGAGGTGAACCAAACTGACCCTATGTCTATAGATACTCTTACTAGAAAATAACCCCTATCTAAAAGAAAAAAAGCTTTGTGTAATCTAAAGGCTAACTCACAAATGACTGAAAGAAACTGGAGCCAAAGATCAGCCAGTCTTGATACTCCATCAAGGGTTAATTACTGGCTGAATGAGTTAAATAAAAGTAATTGTTATCAGAATGTTATGAAAGAGAATTGAAAATTATTATTGATATGAAAATTCATTTGTAAAAGAATTGATGAAAAATACTGATGCAACTATATCAGACAAGAAGAAAGTCCAGTTTGCTGCAATAAATAGAATTTTAACTATTCAAGATGATAGTTTAATATGAATAATGGATTTTGTCTTCATAATCTCACTATAATTTGAGAAATTTCCATGTGTGTGAGTGCGTTTGCTTGTACGCACCGAGAACTCAACCATTGACCATTGTAGAAATTCACCAAATATGTTGATCCGTGCACCACACATTGCAGTGTCAAGTTTGAAGTTGTTTGGATTTACAGTTCTTAGAAAGTGCTCGATTTACAACAAAAATTGAAATGGATATAGTCTTTTGCCCAATATCGATGTCACCAATGTTCACAAGCACAAATTAATAGATCTAAAATGTTCAGTGAATATGGAGAGAGAGAGAGAGGGAGAGTGAAAGAGAGACTGTGAGAAACAGAAAAAGAAAGAATAAGGTTATTTTTCCTGCCCGATTTTTCTAAAGAACTAGATTGAATTAGATTATATTTAGATGAGGTTACAGTCTTTTAGAAAATATCTGTTCTGATTGTTTCCACTATTACCAACAATATTTCTCTTTTAATTGTTGCTATTAACAATATCATTAACAAAGGACAGCATCTCATTATTTCAAATTTAAACCACCTGAACATTATCATGAAACTGGATGCATCTTTTGAACAGGCATGCCTTAGTACCAGTAATTAGTAATTAATCTGTTATTCTTTATATTTTCTCTTTAAAATTGATCCTATTCTCAAAGAACAGATGATTACTTTTGATATTCACTTTTGTAAAAATCTGATCTGTTATCCACAAAACTGTGCAAACAACAATTGAAAATTCTGACAAATCAATGAAACATTATTAGTGCGTAGACTGCTAAAGATACTATAATAAGTGAATATAAGTTGACATATGGATGTTATTAATGTCATGAGTCAATTTTTACGAAACTTTTATGTCGTTGGAGAGCAAATTTCAACATAAAATTGTCTTATAGGTTGCTTCAGTAGAATCGATAACTCTAGTTTGAAAGTGGCAGTTCTGAAATGGCTTGCTTGAATCTTTGTGATAAATGTTTTAGACACAAGGTCAGGATCTATAGAAATTTTTCTGCTAATTTATTTGTTTTTATTATTATTTCTAAAACAATATTTTGATTTCACCAGAATCACCAGAATATTGTGCTGCAGAGCAGTCTTAATGTACATTAGATAAGGTTTTGAATTAACAGCCTCTCTAACCTTGAGCCATCTTTATTTCAAGAAAGGTGAGAATGATAATTGGATGCAAAAAAGATTTGTGCAATTTATGAAGAAGGTATTATGAAAGATTGGATGTGTCAAACATTTCATACTGGAGATTTCTCTCTGAATGATGTGTGGTTTGTTAGACCAGTTCAAGTTGATAACGATCAAATGAACAATAATTAACATTAGCTAATATTCTCAAAATATCCGAAACAAACATTGAAAATTATTTACACCATTTTCTTGATTATTTTGCTTATGCTGGTGTATGGCTTTCACATGAGTTGAAAACCTACTGGACTGTATTTCTGTTCACCATTTTCATCTTAAAAGTAACAGAAATATCTCTCCACACATTTCACAAATATCCGTGGATGAACTTCTGTAGCCCACACATGTACCAGAACTAATTATCGAAAAAATCATCTAAAATTATTTATAAAAATAGATCTTTTATGAATCACCCTGGTCCACACATGTACTAGAATTATCTATCAAAAAAAAATATCTAAAATCATCTTAAAAAATAGATCTTTTATTGAAGAATTATCTAAAAAATACCAGCACAAGTTTTGGGGATTGTATGTCCAAAATGATTCCAGAGACCCAAAAGAACACCATTTGGCATAAGCAAAAAAAGCATTTTTAGTGGGTGCATAGTGGTTGTAACCCCATAGATATGAACATGGGTACCTGGAGACACTCACAGACAGACACACAGATGAGCAAAGAGAGATGATTCTATAGCTCACTTAGCTGGTTGGTCAGGCAGGCCATTTGTGAGACTAAGATGATTTAATGTTCTGTTTTTGAAACAAATTGTGATGAGAGATGAAAAGTGGATATTTTACAGCAATGTAAAGTGCAAGAGAGGAAAGCAAAATTGCCACCAACCATACAAAAGGCTAATCTTCATCCAAAGAAGATGATTCTATGTATATGGTAAGATTGGAAAGGAGGCCTCTATTAAAAGCTCCTTCTGGAAAAAAAAGAAAAGGATTGATTCAAACCAATACTGCTCCCAGTTAGACCAATTAAAAGCAGCAATTTCTGGAAAACATCTGGAATTAGTTGAGTGAGAGGGGGTAATATTTCAAGCAGACAATGCTAGACCTTGCATTTCTTTGGTGATCCGGTAAAAATAGTCACGGTTTGGATGGGAAGATTTCACACCCCTGCCATGTTCACCAGATATTTTACCATTAGATTACCATTCATTCCAGCCTTTGAGAATTATCTCCATGGAAAAATGTTCGATTCCCTGAAAGACTGCAAAAGGTACCTAGAGCAGTTCTTTGCTGAAAAGATTAAAAAATTCTGGAAGGATGGCATTATAAAATTGTCTGAAAAACGGCAGAAGATTGTAAAACAAAATGGTATTGGAAACTATCAACCCAAGCTGTCACCAAAACTGTCAACAGAAGTTTCTTCAGTTTTCAAGTTGATCTGGTTAGCTGGCTATGTATGTGTCATGCGTACAGGCCGCATCACAAAAGTTGGAAGGTTGAAAACTTGAAGATTTACTTCTATTCATGTCCCACCAAAACTTTTCTTTGTTTTTTGAAAATTCTTCCCAGTAGATGGGTTTTTAGTAGGGGGGTTTAATCTACGATACAAGTTTGTACATAAATTGATCCCCCAGTTTGCGCCCCAGCTACGTTTTTAGTGATCCAACCAAAGGCGAGAGAATTAACTTATTTATTGATACCCTTCTTCCAATCATTTAATTGATCCCTTTAACATAACTAGACATGCATGAATCATTGATGTAAAAACAAAAAGTTGTCTTATTGAACACATTTTCAGCAACCCAATATATTTGTAGATATTACTTTTAATTAGAATAACAACATTACTTGTAAAATAAACCACTTATCAGATATTAAAAAATACAAAATTCTGGCACTGAATCTCTTGAAAGATTTTTGATGTTTAATTCGTCTTTTAGCTATGTGTTTCTGAAACTTGACCACTCGACTCAGTCAAATCAACTCTCTTTCAAGCATGTAAGTTTCCCAGCTTTCTTCACCATTGGTCGAGTAGAAAAAATAAGGTCTTCATCGCATTTTTTATATTTTAAAAAGTTTTTCATAATATTTAACAGGATCGTTATTACGGACAGACTAAGCGGAAATGAACACCGCAATAGATTTCTTATTGTACGAATTTCAAAGACAACGATGTCAATGTATCATTACCCTTCCCCTTTGCATTGTTCGTTCACGTGTGAAGTGACAGGGTAGGTAAAAAAAATGAGATCAAAGTCAGCACAGTTCATTACACTTTATATTATTCTTTTCTTTTAGACATGGATCTATGGTCTTTGCACAAGTATTTCAGCCAAGATTAATTATTTGGGGGCGAGCAAACTACCCTCTAACTCGACCGGCAATCAAGTAACTTTTTTTGAAATCTTATAGGCTGCTCTGATCTAAAATGTACCATGTAATCGTCTCTATTTCATGAAATATTTTTTATAGGCATGTTTATTTGCAAAAAAAACAAAAAAAAAACAACAAAAAACAACCGATAAGGAAGAGGACAAGTAGATTGTTTACCCAGTTTATTTCTGTTGTACAATCGAATGCAAGTCACTTTTAAGCTGAAGGTTCTTATAGCAGAGTGGCCCAACAGGTTTCAGCCCTAAAGTGCAGTTAATAGCTTATTAATATCGAATGGCATTCCCCATTTCGTAGAATTAACACACCTTGTCAATGACTGGGCAGATGGATGTATTATTTATCAAATATTCAATGACTAGAAAAAAAATATCGTTCAGTTTATAGAGCTGAGTACAAACGTTCTCAAAAAAACGAGGTAAGTCCACAAGCAGGATATTTAGGAGGCATTCAAGATCTTCTAACCACCACAATGCAAGCTTTTGTGAAATAACTCAGATTTGTAGAGGAGTATTAAGAGCCCATTTTGGAACATTCAATTATGAACCAACTATTTAGAATCAAGAGAGAAACAATTCATTCAGCAACCCCCTCAAACAAATGGAAATGCCACACAATGATGTTTATTCTTTTGTTAGTCTATTTCCCTGTGGTTCAACATTTCTTAACTATGTGATTTGAAACAACTAATTTAACGTCATGTATAAAACCTATTACATAAGAATTCGAGAGTGGTACTTCTGTCAATGCCATTGTTAGGTGGGAGGGGGATTGTGGCTGGGTCAGTTCCCCATAGCCTATTGTCCACCCTTCCATAAAGTATTGCTGAAATACATTGAGAACTTCCGGAGATATTGTGTGGGCAAACATGAAATTTTGGTGATATCAAGTGATTTGGACATATAATTACGATGCAGAGGAGGTAATTGTGTATAGATCTGGTCCAAAATTCAATCAGTTCTTCTATCGTCTTTTGTCCACTCTTCCACGAAATCTGATTGGAATTCATTAATAACTTTTTGAACTTGGTTAATATCATGTGGTTTTGACATATAACTACGACCTAGGGAAGGTAATTGCGCAAGGATCCACTCTAAGATTCAATCAGTTCTTCTATCACCTATTTTCTACCCTTCCACAAAATTTCATGGAAATTCATCGAGACCTTTTAAGAAGTAATGTGGACAGATAAGTAATTATGACGATATTACGTGGTTTCCACTCAAAAATCAATCACTTCCACTCTAGCCTTTTGTTCCCCCCCTGCCACTGAATTTCATAGAAATTCATTGAGAACTTCTTGAGATATCCCATGGACAGTCATGAGCATATACATAAATATATTGGGAAGAAAAAAAAACAGAAAAGTATCTGTCAACCAAAAATGATTCCTTGATTCGACCCAAATTTTTACCAGGTCTTTCTTACCCAATGGCCCTACCTTTCACAAAATTTCAACCCTCTTGGAGTACCAACAACTACCACAACTTCAATCCCCAAGAAATATCAAAAATAACCACAATCCCAACTATCAAGGAATAACAACAACTACCAAAAACAAGGTGAGCCTCCAAGCAAGATACTTGAAAGAGGTCACATAACATCTTCTAATTACCACAATACAAGCTTCCAAGCTTTTGTGAAACAACTCATAGAGAAGGTTTAGATGGAGAGCCCATTTTGGAATATCCACTAAACTATTTTAGAATCACTCAAAGAAAGAAAAAATTAATTTATCCCCCTGCACCGCCTTAAACAAATGGTTATGCCACAGAATTACGCTCATTCTTCAACTTTTGCAGATCTTTAAATGCTGTATAATCAGAACTGACATAGTTGTTGATGGTGATGGATAGTTTGGTTTTAAAGAACAGGCTTAAAATCAATAAGCTTGGAAATATGAATTCAAAAATACACAGAGAAATGGTTTGGAGAAAATAACAAGGAAAATGTTAGAAGGAAAACAAGAGGAGAAAGGAGTAATGAAATGTTCTCAAACATGGTACGTCTTACAAAATAAATGAAAAATGAAAACTTATTTTTCTAAGCAAGAAATCATTTCAAAATTTGATACATGCATGTACAAGGAAAAATATGCAATATAAGAATATTTTTCAGATTCTCTAACTTTAATAACACATCTTAGTTTGGAAGACATTGTATCAGACCCCAACGTCAAAACTGGAGAATAACAGATCACTCAAAGATGTTTGATAATTAGTGTAATTTTAGAAGAATACTTGTGTATGTTTTGCAATAAACATGTATCAAAATAAATTGTTTATTAATTAAAATAAAATCAAGCTAATTTTTTGGGTATTTGAAAATTCACTCCTGTTAAAATTAAATGTAAAGTCAAACACAATTTTTTTTCCTATTGTTCAGGGGGTTTCTTTTAAATCAAATTGTTTAAGGAGCAATTTTATTTCTAATTAATCAAAGTAACAAAAGAAAAAACTTTATGAAATTCTGTTTTAATGCATAAATGATTCAGTTTTCTTTTCATTAGAAATTTTGCAAAGAAACATCAAAGATGAGGTACCTGGGATATAATCAATTTTGTTGCTAGCCAGCTATTATATTGAATGGGCTAAATCCGTAAAGATTTCAATGTCTGCTATCAATCAGTCAATATTCTTCTAAAGATTGCTGTAGTGGCATCTTCAACATAGATCCAGCCATTTCTGTCTTAATATCTACCCAACCTACAGGCATTAATGGCAGGTTCATTGCATACCAAACATCTCAGGTCTCAGGATCTATCTTTAGTCAGTCAATTTCCTTTACACTTTTTCCAATTGAGTAAGCATCTACAGAATCAGATCGATATGATTAGAAAAAAAGAACCCCAAGTATTGAAAACACAACTTTAGGAATGCCTCTGCTTTTAGCAGTTTTAATATTCTATCTTTGCATTCATATCAAAAACCATTTCTCTATTCATCTGTCCGATGTAAACACATGTCTGGTTGATGGGTCATCAATTGGTTCTGGCTTTGCTGGATTAAGGTAGCATTTTTGAACCTAGTTAGGTCATGTGATGATTTCTGGTAGTCAATGAACATGTCAATGAGCAATAACTGTGGTCAATAACTTTGGCCATTGATGTAAGGTTTTCGAAATATTCATTCCGTGGCCAATGCGTAGTTGTTATTGATGTTGTTTGAGTCACTGAATGCATAAGTGAGTCTAAACAGTCCCCTGTTGTTTTCATGTTCAACTATTCTAATTGTGGGAACTAGGCAACTTTTACTCCAGAGTTAAGGCTGCCAAGTAAGCAATAACTCACTTGGATAGACCTTTACGCTAGGATATTTCACTAAATATGTAATTTAATTAGCTACCACCAGTAGGAGGCAGTGGTTAAAATAAATGGTTAATTCAAGGGAAAAGCCCTTGGATATAAAAGGTAGTGGAGCCCAATGGATGCAGCCCCTTGAGTAGTCAAGCCAACTAAACCATTCTAAATTGTCATATGATGATTTCAGTAACCAGGATAATAAAAACATATTGGGAAGGAATAATTTATTATTCACAGATTTAGGGAATTGTGGAATAAGTGTACGAATATGACAGAATAAAAAGAAAACCAAAACGAGTGAAAAATCGTCACTTTTGATAGTTCAGCCTTTAGCCCGCAGGATCGCTGATGATCGTCAGGATACAAGCAAATCTTATAGTCACCTATGGAAACTTCACGTCAAAAACCTTCAATCCTCCTATAAACATTCACAAATGCAGTACATGTAATTGAAATAACACTGATGACAGTCAGGTATCAACTGCTCACTTGCCTGCTGTCTGCATTTATTGGGAAGTTTCATCAAATATGCATGAGCTGTGGGTGTCAAAGGAAGCCACTCACGTGAGCATATTCTTACCCCAAGAAAACTCTTTCCAACATGGCATACACAGAAACATGTGACACAGATACATTTTGACTGAGGCAAGGTAAGTGCAAAATCTTTTTCTCTGCTACAGATATTAATAACTTTTCATCTGTTTTCTTTCTAGATTATTTCTTTTACTTCTATTTCATTTATGATTCAACTCATATGTATGAAAGATTTAAAAAAAAAAATACTTTTCTCCATTGCACTATGTTCAGCTGGTTTGGAAATATTTCTGACACTGAAAACAGATTCCTTTACTTGACTCAAGAAAAACTGCTTGCTCTTTTTAATCATACTTTTCCCTCTCCACTCACTATCATGGATAGTGGACACTTATTGAACTCATGGTTCATGTTTTAAATGGAATAATTCTCTTAGCCATCTCTATTCAAATCTCACACTCTTAGAGAGCGGAATGAAATTTTTCCACAGATAAGTGAAGATTTGTTAGCATACCACAATTCTATAAGAACAATATAGAAAGATTTCATGTTTTTTATAACACATACAAACCCAAGAAAGAAGCAGTTTATAAGTAGCATATATATTTTATATTAATTTCATTGAGAAAAATTCAATATTTAAATTAGTTTTTTTTGTAATTAATTTTGTAATTTTATTAATCTATTTCTTAATATAAAATCTACTAATGTGAGAGAGTAGTGTGATTGTGCTGCTCACCAGCTAATTTAAATGATATAGCATCAGTTGAGTATTTAACTGATTCATGCTGAAATAGAAATGACAAAGAAAACTTTTAATGCAGCAATATTGATGAATTTTGAGTATAGTAATTATTGACTTACTGGTAGATATAGCTGGCTTCTAAGCACTGTGTCTAAATTAATGTCAAAGTAGGATTTGATTATATCAACAAATTCTGATATTGGAAATCTTTGGCAGATGCACTGATTAGGACAATCTGACACTGATGTAATAGCTTATTCAGTTGGTGGTCAACTTGGATTGGGTTCTAACACTGACTCGGCTATTCAATTTTTTGTTCTAATCAAGTGAATCTAAAGAGTAGAAACTTTATCTATAGAAAATAAAATCTTCTGAACAGGAACTTGGCTGTGTTTCACATACTGTAAACCCTCTTATTCACAGACAAATAGGGAGGAGCAGGTTCCATTAATGCCGACTGACCGATATTACCTAACAACATCATAAGAGAATATAAGATATCTATGAATAAAAGAAATGAGACTAATTTATCTACTGATAACACCACACATATCTTGGTAATACCAATAAGACCTCTTTGTTTGGAAAACATTGTAAACATTAATAAAGTGCAATAATCCAGCGGTCATAAAGGTAGTGAATGTGTTAAACATTGCCTCCACAGAGAGTGTAAATAAAGGAGGTGAAGCAAGAGGTATGAAGCAGCATATCTACTACTCACCAATAACTTCACTGACTGATGGATGGGTCAGGGTTGCCAGATATGTCCAATTTCGGACACAGTGCCTGTTTTAGCCCAGTGTATTCAATAACAAATTCAAATCAATTGAACATCTATGATATATGTTCAAGATGTATAGTCTATTTATAAAAAATAAAGATAAAAAGTGATCTTTAACAAAAGTTCCTGATTATGATCGAAGAATGAGATTGACCCTTAACAAATCTTGGCTTGAGTCCAGATCTGTGAATTGTGAAACGATTTGATCTTATTAACAGGCAACAGTCACCTTTTCGATTTATGATATCATGCGGTCATGTGGTGTAATTAATTTTGCATAAGTTAACCACTGGACATCACAACCCATAACATGGATCCCCATATCATAGGCAAAATTATGGCTGACAAAGAGCAAGATGGTAGGACAAGCTAAAAAATTTAGAAAGTACTCGCTCAGCAACACTCATGATAGAGAGTTTTGGCAAATCTTGGGGAAGGTCCAACAACATACACTAAAAGGCAGAGGATGATGAAAAGTCAAAAATAAGGGGACATCACCGTTTGCATATCTAGAGAATCTCTTTTTATTCAATTAAAGCACAAAATTCCAGAGAATTAGATTGGTCATCCATGCATGCACTCAGATACACAATTTGCTTCCCTTCAAGAAATTTTTCTCAAAAACAAAAGATTTCCAGAAAAAACAAAGGTTAGATTCAGTTTAAGAAGTTGATGTTATTTTATTGCATAAGAAAAATATTTTTTCATAATTGTTCACGTATGTTTGCTTGAATGAATCTTGTCAGACAAACTACTAACAATGAAGAGATTTTGTCAGGTATTTCCCAAATCCAGAAACAAGAGGTCCATTAATAAGAGGGTTTACTGTATTGTGTATGTGATATTCATATTAAGCATTATGTATTTTATCAACACAGAGCTGTCTTACAGTCTGACTTGGTAAAAATTCTTTTTCAATTGATAACTGGAAATGTCTCGCTCTCATTCTCGAGTTCGTAACATTTTGAGAAGTGCAGCTGATTTAAGTATCATTAAAAAAGTCTGATCCTCTAGCTAAGATTAAAGTTCTTAACCTGCAATCTTATGCTTGTAGTATTGTAAATAGGTGATAAGAGAATGTATTCTGCCAGCTCTAAAGTTACCACAGCTCTATAAGGATGAGATCAATAACTTTTTTAGTCTTTTCCAATTCATGAGATATGATAAAAGATTAACTTTGTTTACTGCCAAAGCTGAATTGAATTGGTGTCATTGTGTCTGCAATTCCAACTCCTCTGTTCATTTATTTAAAAATTTGTGTGTGTATATATATATATATATGTATATATAAATACATATATATATACATATATATATATATATAATATATATATATATATATATATATATATATATATATATACATACATATATATATATATATATATATATATATATATATATATATATATATATATATATATACGTTATATTGATATCCCTGAAAAGAGTGATATGGTCGGGAACGTTGACTATATTTGATTAATCTTGGCAACTCGATGTATATGTCAGTATTGGTTGAATAAAGATTATATCCAAATTGGAGTTAGTGAATAGACAGTGAGTTGGTTATTGTAAAACACGTGCATGAGATTGAGTTTGAAGTTGACAGTAGATGATTTACCATTTCACTACGATTTTCTCCTCATGTTTTTTTCTGTCCAATAATGTTGCTTTATTCAAAGAATTGTTCAGACGACTGAACTCCTTCTTGCTGTTTATGTTGTTTACATGATGTTCCGACTAATCCATTCTACGGCCTTCTTCAGACGTACTATCCAGATGTGATGATGGTAAACAGAATTTTCCCCAATGGTTTAAATGCTGTATCATTGGTGATACCTTTTTCTTTCTTTATTAGGCCTGAATTTCCATACCTTGTCCCTGTTGAGTAGTGGAAGCCATACATCTCACGTAAAAGCATTGCTACCATAGTAGTGTAAATATCTTTCTTCTGCTTCTGACATTGTGGATTCTGAAGTATGAAAGCAACTAAGCAATTCATTCTATTCAATTTGTATGTGATAAGATGACTCTTTTGCTTTGCATCTATATTGTTGGTTAATATCTAAGTGTGAAACTCTAACAGACTGACATGACTGAACACACTGATGACAGACAATGTACATCTTTTACTGAGAATTATTTCTGCTTTAAAAAAGGATTTGCAAGTTCTTAGCGTTTCTTACTGAGTCACCGGAAGGAGAAATATTGTGGTATTAGCAAGATCATAAAGGCACAATTCAAAGTTCAAATCCCCTGTTCCAAGCATTAGTAGCAAAAATAAGGTAAACCTAATTCTTATATTAACATGAAAAGCTGACAACGGGGATAGTCTTTTATTAGAAACTATCAACCAAAACTGTCAACATGGGTTTCTCTCAGTTTTTAAGCCAGTCTGGCTGGCTATGAATGTATCACACATACAGGCTGTACCAATATAGCTAGAGGGCTGAAAATTCAAACATTCATTCATTATCATGTCTAAAAAAACGTTTATTTCTTTAAAATTCTCCCCTAAAGTAGTTTTTAGCGGGGCGTTCAATTTGCAATATAGTTTTATGTTAAATTGGTCCTGTAGTTTGTATCTGTCTGCCTTTTGAAAATTCTGACTTTTTCAGTAATCACTGCCCCTAAAAAGCGAGAGGTGTGACTTATTCTCTGATCACCCACTTTTCCAATCTTTTAATTGATCATTGGTCATATGACAGTTTCTATTGAGTGATTAACCAGACCTGTTATCGATTGTTTTCAATTCAATACACTTTTACAGAATCAAATAAGCCAAGATTTTTATCATAATTCGGAATATTTATAATTTAGAGATTTAGCAGAAGAAGGGTGATATGTTGTGAGTGTGCTGTTTGGTATTATGAATTTATTGACTGGAATGCTTTATTCCTCTCCCTGCCCCATCCTGGATACAAAATTACACTTGTTTTCTGAGTGTCATTACAAGATACCCTGTCTCTAACTATCTTAATAGATAGCCTTACAGCCAAGAGTAATAAGAAATCCTATCTTCTATTTGAAATTAGAATCTTTATGCAAATGCAAAATTAAATCACCATAGCCCTATAAATGGTCCGCCTGACCAACCAGCTACAGTGAGCTACAGATTCTTCTCTTTTTGCTCGTCTATGTGTCTGTGTCTGTCTGGTTGTGTCTCCAGGTCACATTCTGGGGGCTACAACCTTGAAAATTTTTATGTGTACACCACTAGGTGCTATCAAAAAACTGTTTTGTTTTGAGAATAAAAGGGTTCACTATTCGATCTGTATGGTCATTTTAGACCGAACAACAATGCCCAAATCTTGTGCTGGTATTTTTTCTGATAATCTTAGATGAAATATCTGTTTTTTTAAGATGATTTTAGATAATTAGTTTTGGTACATGTGCGGGCTATGGTGATTCATCCATGTGAGTCATATTATGGCCTCAACTAATAAGTTTTAAATATCAACAAAATATATCTTACAGATGGCTAATAAATACATTTATATTAAAAAACATATTTTGGTTATTCTTTCTAGTCATCATATATTTACAAAACAAAAGTTGCAGTAACCATCTTCAGTAGGAATAGAAGTGGAAGTTAAATTTGACCCTGCAGCAGCCAGTCTTGTATGAATAGTAGTTCAACCATGGCAATTCCTACATAGATTATACAATTTAAAAAGGTACATCCTTCAGGTTGGGAACCATTTGCACTAAAGTCACTATAATTGAATTGGGTAACTTTCTCTGAGCTTGGAGTTTTATAAACCTCAGCTACGGCCCTGCTTGTTCTTAGCAGAAAACGTTTGAAAATCAATACAAAAGTGACAGATACGGTAGGTAAAGAGTGAAAGTGTACGTTGGGTCTTATACTTACCTTGATATTATTAATGACTTGATTTTGCAGAGGCCTGTTGCACAAATGGCAGGGTGGGTAATGACCTTTTGTCACATGAAACAATCCTAGTTTTTTTCAATAGATTTATCAATATATACGAAACCGTCAAGTAAAACTGTCTCATTAGGTTTCTTCAGTTTTCAAGTTGGCTGACTGGCTATGCGTGTATCATGCGTACAGGCCGCACTGATGGAGACAAGGGCTAGTTGTTTCAAATATATACTCCTTATTATGCCTGGTAAAAAAAGGGTTTTTGTTTTTTGAAAAATTTCCCTCCACCCAAATGGGTTTTTAGTGGAGGGTTCAATTTACGATGTAAGTGTATTATGAATTGGTCCAAAGTTTTTGCCCGCTTCCTTTTTTAAATTTAAGACTTTTTTTAGTGATGGATCATCCTCTCCTACACACCATGCTGCCAAAAGATGTTGGTCACATGATGGTTTCTATTGAGTGACTAACCAGACTAATTGAAAATTGAATTCCGTACATTTATGAGAGATTTTTTTTCTAAATGTTGCTACTCAAAATGAAACAGGATCTAAAAAAAAACAGATAGAAGAGCTAAATATGTCACATGGACAAAAATCACCAAAAATGGCCTTTTAGAATGTACAAGTTTTGTAATTTTGCATTTAAAAAAAAAAGACGAAAATGTCCTCAAAACACCGAAAATGGCCATTTACACTTTTTATTAAAAATAATACGCTCTGAATATTTCCACATTGCAATATTTTACAAGTATGTAAATCAATTGACTCAAAGAAAGACTACTTACTCTTCTTCCTCCTCCTGCTAATACTACCACAGATGGTGGATACATTGTTGAACTCAGGGTTCTTGTTTCTTAATCACTTCAATTATGAGTAGGAATATTTCGTTGTAGAATGGTGAAGTGCTGGTGACTGTCAAACTAATGTGTGTTTTGAGGTTAGTTTATCAATCACTGAACAGTTCTATCAAACTTTAATTATATCATTTGTGATGTATGACGAGTACAAATGTGGTGCAGCCATTATGTATGTATGTTTGCATGTGTCATGTTTACAGGCTGCACCAATGGAGCTAGAAGGCTGAAAATTTAAACATTTACTCCTCATTATGTCTAGAAAAAAAGTTTATTTTATTTTTTGAAAATTATCACAGTCCCCCAAGTTTTTTGAGTGGGTTCAATTCAGAATGTAAGTTTAAATTGAATGCTAAATTGGTCTCTTAGTCTGTGTCTGTCAGCATTCACACTTGTTTTTTGAAAATTCAGTCTTTTTAGTGATCACTGCCCAACAAAAGGTGAGAGAAGTAATTCATTCATTGATCACCATTTTTTCCAGTTTTTTAATAGCTCCCCCCCCCAGATGCATGGTGCCATAATGCTACTGTTGATCAGGTGACACTTTCTCTTGAGTGACTAACCAAACCTATCTTTTTAATTATTTAATAGACAATAGAATAAGTGTCTTGGGCTAGACCAAAGACTTAGTTGAAAATCGTTGTTTCGGAATCAATTATTCAAGGAGAAAGGACAGACAAATGTTTTCTAAAATCAATGTGTTGCCTTGTTCACTAAGAACTCTGTTCTTGAAGACCACACTCTCAGTGTATACAGGCATGAACATTGAAAATGGTATTATTCAATAACCACCTTTTCAGTAGAGATAACTGAAACTAATGTGGGTAGAAAAAGGATTATGTAGGATGTCTAGTTACCTTCAAGCTGTATAGAAGCATTCACATTTTGTAACCAGTGAACAAAAGAAATCAATGTGTGCACAAAAAGTTAGTTACCTAAAACAACAGAAAATATTAATTAAATAAGTCTGGTTAGTCACTCAATAGAAACCATTATATCTAAAAACAAATCTGGGGGAAAATTTTGAAAAAAATACAAAAAAAGTTTTTTTAAGGCATAATGAGTAAATGTTACATACATAGCCAGTCAGCCTGCCAGCCAGCCAGCCAGCCAGCCGCGGCATGTGCCCGTCCGTCTCGGCCAACAATGACACCCATGGCGACGGCCACAGCGACAGCAAGCCATGCTCCAGCTTCTCCTTAGGGTTTCACGAGACGGAAGAGACTGCCGAGCGACTGGGATTCTGGTGGCCAACTTTCCTTTTTTTTTAGCCAGCCAGCCAGCCAGCCAGCCAGGCCAACTTGGAAACTGAAGAAACCTACATAGATGTTGAGTATGTTGATTGACGTTGACAGTTTTTGAAAACTTATACTAACCATAAGTACGATAGTAGTAATGATATATAAGTTTCTCTCAGTTTTTAAGTTGGTCCAGCTGGCTTGCTTTGTATGTATAGGCTGCACCAATGGAGTTAGAGGGATGAAAATTTTAACATTATTCTCACATTATGTTTGCAAAAAACATTTTCTTGTTTTTTTGAAAATTGCCCAAAATAGATTTTTGGTATTAGTTTCAATTTGCAATGTAAGTTTATACTAAATTGATATAAAAAAAAGTCTAACTTTTTCAGTGATTACTGCTCAATAAAGGGCGAGAAGAGTAACATATTCATTGTTCAGCAGACAGTGTTCGTTTTGTAAAGTTTATAAACATCTGTTTCAAAGCAAACTGCAGGGTTGTACCTACGGAAAAGAACACCCATGGCAAGCACTGAAATTGTGCTCCTATCCATACATTTTTGTCATAACATAGTTAGCTAAAAAAGTTACCAGGAAATGGAAAGATCTGGCTGATCTTGGTCATCTTAAAAGACAGTTTTAGCTATAAATGACAAACCACATTTGGCTCCGTTTTTCTGCTTATCTCTCTCTTCATTCTTTATTCTTTCGTTTTACCCTCTCTTCCTTTTGTTGCCCCTTCACAGTCGTCAATGACACCATGTAACACAACGATACATTTTGCAACATAGGTATTGATATTTGGCTTTCTGTTTTCATGTACCGTTCGGTCCCACATTCAGTAACCTTGTCTTAGCTTAAATAAAACAGAGATTGGATGGGAAAAGTCATGCGATCAAAAATCTCTGATATGAAATTGTCACATTTTTTTTTCTTCTCAATATCCAAGCTTGACTAACTTGAATAGAAACTCCTTGGTGACGCCCCCTCCAAGCGGTGCCCAGGTCCCATGTCCTACCTGCTCCGATCTAGTTACATCGCTGGCTGAGTTTTCATTGAACAAAAATGATGATTCACTGTCCAATTCAAAAGAAGCGAAGGGCATGAAGCGCAAATGAACTGCAAATTTGATTAAAGTTGAATGCCTGAACAAAATAATAGAAACTGAGACACCTAGAGCTCACGGTCATGAATGATCAACTGCAAGAAATATTTATATGTGATTTGGGAACTAGGGTTATCAGTTCATATATATATAAATATATATATATATATATATATATATTGTGAAAGTTGCTGTAGAATTTGCGCACATTTATCATGGGAAAAGATTTGCTCAACATAAAATTTTTGTCCACACTGAATGCTCAAAATTGGCAGAAATATTGGTTGGAGGATTAGCTGCATAAAGATAAAGCAGTATTCCAGAAAGGGATTGAATCGTATAATAAGCTGAAATCAATTCTGTCAACCTGGGATTCAAATCGTGACTCATATAAGGCACACTATTAAGTGGAAATATACTCGTTTTTATACGGATATTAACCAGGTGTGATTCTATGAATTTAGTATCGCACAAAATGGATGAAACTATCTGCAAATAATTACAGTGGTACCTCTCAAAGTGAAAGACTCTTATAACAAAATTTCACTCAGTGAAAGGTCCCAATTGCAAAAATGAAAAATGACTCCGAAATTTCATAAAATTATTCTGAACCATCTAGATCTCATTTATAATTATCTAGATTTATATCTAGTATCTAGGTGTTCATTTGGTAAATTATGTTAAGATCATTTATCTATTTATTACATGGCTTACTTGTTTATTTGTATTTATAGATCATTTAAAAAGTAACTCTCACATCATAAATTGTGTACAAGGTTAATGTTTTAGCGGTCTGACATCTCTGTTTGGAGCAAATTATTGAAATCTCGTTGGTTTCATTATTCACTTAATAAATTTTTATTCAACCAGGTGTTTTGTGGAACAGATTGTCCTTGTTAAGAGAGATACCATTGCATAGTGATTTTATTTTCAAACAATTACTTGGATATCTGAATTTCAAAAAATTCTTTCAAAATCATAAATTCAAGACTTTTATTAAGTTTATGGAGTGTTACTTTTTTGTGTGAGTCACTATAAGCATAACTATCTAGCTATACCACTGGAGAGGATTATCATTTTAATCTTTTGAATTAAGTAACACAAATAAAATGAGCGAGTATTTATTAATGATGATTTCTAAAATACAAAAAATATCGATATTAGAATACAACCTTACAAAATAGGAGTTTTAAAGATTTGAGAAAAAAATTGGAAATTAGAAATATAGATATGAATAACCATGTTTTTTATTTCCAATTTTTTCCATTGGAAAAATTGGTTTTTGGTTTGTATCTTGATTACAAATGGTTTAGCTGTAACCAAAGTTATTGAGAAAGAATAGCAGGTGTAAATTTAAAAAAAACAGCTTGGAAAAATCACTCAATAGAAACATTACATAACCCACATCTTTTGGCAGCATGACATGTCGGGGTGATCAATGAATATGTTACAGTTTTCGCCTTTTATTTGGTTGTGATCACTGAAAAATCTGAATTTTCAAAAAATGCGCAGACACAAGCTAAGTGATCAATTTAGCATAAACTTACACTGCAAACTGAACCTCACTCTAAAAATGTATTTGGGGGAATTCAGAGAAAAAAAAGAAAGTTTCTCAAGATGTGATAAGGAGTAAATGTTGAAATTTTCATCCTTTTAGCTCCATTGGTGCAGCTCATAAACATGATACATAAATGCATGCATAGCCAACTAGCCAGCCTATCCTACTAAAAAACTGAAAGAAACCTATTTAGACAGTTTTGGTTGATGATTTCTAATATTAACCGAAGAAATATGATTCAATATTGAAATAATGAGACATTAGTGGACATGGAATTATCAAATATATGTTTGGACAACAAGTGCAGACTTTGATACAATCATGTGTTCATAGTGCATTGGTCAGTACACCAGGTTTGGTAGCCATTGATTATGATTTTCTTTCTCTCTGGGGATTCTGATAATACCAAGTTGATGGCATGACAGAACAGTCTCATTCCCATTTGAGCAATTGATAAGAAGACTATGACAGCTTATGATGCCTGATAATGATGTTGGATCATATTAGGTGAAACATAGTAATCAAGAGAATTACAAAGATGAAGGCATTAATCTAAAAGATATCTGAATTTAATAGAACCATCTCATATCTCTTGAGTTTATGTATACAGTATCGCCCACAAGTGTAGCCCAACCAATTTTTTGTAAAAAGTTGATTATAAAAGAAATGTCATCATCATCATCAGTCTTCCAACGTCCATCGTTAGACATAGACCTTCCCCGGGATTCGCCCCACTTCTCTATCATGGGCGTCACGGAGCCAGTACTTTCTGAATTTGTCTAGCTCATCTCTCCATCTAATATTCTACCGGCCTCAGTTGCGCATGTGATCTCGGGGGATCCATGACGTGAGTCGCAATGTCTATTGGGTTTCTGCCATTTGTGCAACGTGGCCAGCCCACTGCCATTTGAGCTTTTTAATGGATTCTATGATGTCCCTGACTCTTGTCTTTTCCTGGATGTACTGTGCTGTTTTGTGGTCTCTCCATGTGACGCCTAGCATGATTTTCTCATATGCACGTTGCATAGTTCTCAATTTGCGGATCTGTCTCTTGGTTAGGTTCCATGTTTCAGCTCCATTAATGACTATTGGGAGGATGCATTGGTTATACTTCCTTCTTTTTAGGATTAATGGGATCTTCTTATTTTTGAAAGTTGAGCTTGCTCTGCCAAAGTCTTGCCATTCTAGTGTGATTCTTCGCTTGATTTCTTCTTCTTTTGAGGGTCTCATGGAGATTCGTTGTCTGAGGTAGATGTAGTGATTGGCTTTCTCCAGTTCTGTGTCTTTGATTCTGATTTCAATGTTCTTATCTCCGATGTGGTTGTTGTACATGATCTTTGTCTTGCTGAAGTTCATGTGTAGGCCGACTTTCTTGCTCTCTTTGTTTAGTTCATCTAACGAAATGTACCAGGATTTTATTTTTTCTAATGGAGCATTACACAATCAAAATGGATATTCTTAGTTATCTTTTATTACCAAACTCTAGAGCATTGAAAGTCTGTAACCAAAAATATAAATATTAATATGACCACCCCAACATCTCATACAAAAAAAGTTTATCAGCATCGATATCTGGTGTGACCTTTTTTTCATTTTTCATTATTGTTTGTAGTCTTGACTAAATTGACTTCACTAGATTTGTTCAAACAGCCACTGGAATGTTTCTCCACTCCGGCAATATTCAACCTTCTAAATCCATCTTGTGAGATTGTCATGGTTCTTTTACTTTTTGTTTTTATTGCATTCCACAATTGTTGGATAGAACTTGAATCTGGACCCATGCCTGGCCAGTAAAACTCTTTTACCTTTTGTCTCTTCAAAAACTCTGCTGTTTTTTAGTTGATATGTTTTTAATCATTGTCGTGCTGAAACACCACTGTTCTTCCAAAATGTCTGACTGAAGATGACATGCTTTTTTTCTATGTATTGATGTAACCTTCAGCATTCATGATCCTGTCAATGAAATGAAACTCACCTGTACTATTACACCTCATATAACCCCAGACCGTGACGTTTCCACCATCATGTCTATCTGTTGATGCCAAACACTTATCCTTGTCCGCTTCTTCATAATGACGCCAAACTCATTGGATGGAATCAGATTCAAGTGGGTTGGCTTTTGTTTCATCTGACTACAAAATGTTGAATTCTGATTCTTATTCTCCTTTGCAAACTCTATTGTGTTCAGATGAAATGGAAATCAACTTTTTTTGGTCTGATGGCATCCAATGAGTCTGGCATCGTCATGATGAGGCTTACAAATAAAAGTGTTTGGTATCAACTGAAATATCATGATCAGGGGTTATATGGTTAGTTGTTATAGTTGTTGGAAGCTATTTTGTTTTTAATCTGATTCAAATCAGTATTGATTATTCTCGAATAATATCTTGATTTGGTTGCTATCAATCTCAACGTTCAGTGATAAATATCCAGCACAAAACTTTGTGAACTACTTTTGTCAAGTTTGATAATCATAGTACTTCATCCATAAACTGCGCAAATCTTTTTGTATTTAAGTCATATTTTTACTCTTAAAATAAAATAGCATAATATGCCAAAAATTTTGCTTATTTTCTTCTATCTTCAACGTTGAAATCAATAAACAAAAAGACACCAATCTTGACAATTAAAAAAATGCATACTGATATAATAGCTGTCACAATAAAGTCAAAAGCAATTGTTTTGAATGAAATAAGTGAGGACTTAAGGTTCCTAATGCCATCCAATCACAAAAAACATAGACAGTGATAAGCTAATGAGAGAACTATACTCAAAATCAATAGAAGTAGCCTTTAGCATTTGAAAAGGAAATTTCTAAATAAACTAAAGAAGACCAAAATATCCATGCCTGGCATAAATGAACCACCATAGCCTGTGTATGTACCATAGGTAATTATCTAAGAAATTATATCTTTTATCAATAATTATCTAAGAAAAATAGATCTTCTGAGTAAAATTTTGAAAAAAAAAAAAAGAACTCAAGATTTGGACATTGTTGGTTCAAAATGACTTTAGAGATTCCCAAAAAGCACTTTTTTGAAAAAACTAAAAAGGCTTTTTTTGAGTGTTCATGAAAACTTTCAAGATTGTAGCCCTCAAAATATAGAGTCATACACACACACACACACACACACGGACAAGCAAGGAGACAAGAATCTGTAACCCACTTAGCTGGTCAGTCTGGCGGGCCATTTGTGTGGCTAGGATGATTTGATTATTTCTTTTTGCTGATATCATTTACACTGATTAGGAGCCACACATGACTAATGTTATCTCCATGACTGTCTTTCATTAAGATGAATATATTTTCTATTATTGGATTAAAATTTGATTGTCAAAGCACATACTTATCAACTCGCTGCAAGTTATTATACAGCTTAACATTGCATCTAGTGCAAATTGCATGTCAGTTTGTAGTCACACGATGTGAACTCAATATTCTCTCACCTTGAGAATATCATTGCTGTACATCTTTTGAATATTCCACATTGCTTCAGAAGGAACTTTTGTATTTTCCGAAATACTGAGCCATTATACACTTCATCTGTTTCTTTGATACTGCAGGAGAAGAGATCTTACAGAAACCAAAATAAAAATTGGTAAAAGGAAAAAATTGAGATAACCAGACTAAAATTGATCTCTTTTACATAATTTACTAATAGCATAATTAATTTCATATTATGAGGATATTATTGAAGTTCTGAGCTGAATTAATTATTGCCAAATGAAAGATACACTCTACTAATGAATCAACTCAGTAATTTTGCACTCTTATAAGGAAAATGAAAACATTTCAAATGGTTCTATCAGTCTATGAAACAAGAAGAAAAGCTTTTATGCTGAGTTGAAGAATTGCAATCATTGAGATCTTGTGTAATTGTTTTATAAATAATTCTGGGTCATCTAACCATATATCATTATTTTTAGTTGCTAAAGTCTATAGTGGTTCTTAGTTAAGTTGATTAAATTGTCAGTATCTAATTCTAATTAAATAACTATTAAACTAACTATTATTGAATTGTAATCTTACTATTTTGTATAAAGCATAAAATCAGTAGTAGTTTCAATCATGGAAAAGTTAATTCTTCATGGCTGGCTGCTGATTATGGTAATAATCCATTCAGGAAAAGGATGAAAGGGTTAACTTTTTAGACGAGAGAGAGGAGACAGATTAGACCCTTTCTTTTGTTAATAGCTGTAGGTACAAAAATGGGAAAGCAGCTGAGTGGTTAGTGATATCTAATTAGATAGTAAATGCAAGTTGTAATGCATTGTGAACATTACATTAAAAATGTGCATGAAACGAAATGAGATTAAGATCAAAATTTAAGATAACCAAGAACGTATTTATTGAAATTTGTGTGAAATATGAAGTTGTTTACAACTTGTTAGAGCAATGTTGATAGTTCAATGTAGTTATATAAGCGTATATTATTCAATTGTAGTTAAGAATGGTCATATGCATATGAAGGAAGTAGAGAAACCAAAGCGTTGGTTTGTATGTTAGTGTGTATATGTATGCGTATGTACATAAGTAAAATGGTTGCTGTGCAAAGTGTTTGGAAAAGCCAATATTCTGCTGAGTGCAGAATGTGAATCATGTGTGCCCCTCTTATAAAAGAGGGTAGATTTGGGGGCATGAAATGCAAAATTCATTGTCTTCTAGGACGGTTTATATCAAAATCTCAACATTTATTATCTCTGGAAAGAAATTTACCTCTTTCCAGACTTAGTGTCTTGGATGAGGCTATTTTCATAACAAATATCTAAATGTACTTGTTGCTGTAGATAAAGGGTTTAGGAAAATCTTACTTGAGTGTTCCAGCAAAATATAATAACTCCTGATGAAATGCTTTTTCTTACCTGACCGAATTTATTTGGCATTGTATCTGCAGGTATATTCATGATTGTTTCAATAAACTGATTGAAAAAAAATGAAGTCAGGTAAGTGTTATTGTTTTAAATAACTAGAAATATCAATCTAAGTCTAAAACTTGGATTTCATCAAATACAAGTTTGCAGATCAGTAACTGCAGTACTGCATATTTGCATCCTTCCAAAAATTAATCTTACAACCAGCTTCTTATGAATAAGGTAAAAACATTAAAGATGAAAATATATTTTCCTTTTCCATGAGCCAACTAATAAAGCCAACTAATTGCCTAACTTTAATTTCAGGGCTGATTTCTATGCATAATTAGCCTTTTGTTTTTGAGATTTAATGAACTCATTCTGCGTCTGCTATCAGAGTAATATAAGAAGCAAAATGTTCCTGTAGTGACTCAATAAATCAAAAAGATATTGAAGTTGGTCAACCATGTTCAGCAACATATTCCATAAAAATATTGCTTAATTATTCACTGATCCCACTATTATTATCAGCAGCCAATGCTTTCATACGATCTCTAACAACAAATGTGTTCTGAGAAATTCTATATAGAAATTCACACCACTGATCTAAGTAGAAAAAATACAACCAGTCAGATAGATTTGCTCATTTCGTGGTGAAGAGAAATCAATTATTTTACATTGTTTCTGATGCAATTAGCTGTAGTTTGAGGTGGCTAATTTTCTTTTTCAATGTTTTTAGCAACAAGCTGTTTAATCAAAAATTTCCAAAATGTCTGCACCTGCTATTCATTTGCAGTTAATGAAATCAATATTCTGACTCAAAATCATTTTTATCATCAAGTTAAACCCTAATGCACACTTGCCAACTGCTGAAATGCAAAAATCTGAATTTCTTTACAAAAAATCTCAAGATCTTTGAGAGATGCTAAAAAAACATGAAAATAAGTAAAACAAGATTTAATTCTTCCTTAAATGTCAATTCTTTAATTAGAACATCGATTCTTATGAGTATTGTTATCATTGACTGTTGAATTCTTCGCTTTTTTTTCCTAAGGTCATCATCTGGTTACCATTCGTGACTCAGGATCTCAGACAACTTAAATTCTTACAGCTCAGTCTGCAGCTATACAAAGTATTTAAACAACATAGGAAATAGGCAACAATATTACATGTAATGTAAATGCAAATGTAAGAATGTTTCAATCAAATGAACCGGTTACAAAAGAATTGATGAAAAGTTGTTAAAATTGTTTGAAATGGTTGTTCTTGAAAGTTTACAAGAAAAAATGTTAAAAACAGAGTGTAATGGACACGGAATCGTGAGATCTTGAGATCAAAGTAACAATCATGTGACACATGACAAAACCGTGAGAGTTGGTAGGTTTGCCAAATGGTTGACTGTATCGATATGAACCATTTTGTCTCTGGCTTCAATTCTCTGAGTTGATCAGTAAAACTCTTCTCTTTTTTAACAAAAGAGGGAAAATTCAAATTTAAAAACAAAACAATAAGATCTTATTGTTCATGATTCAAATCCATCATATTCGCATGTCCTTGTTCAAATAAGTTCAATACAAAGACTTTTTTTACATGTTTTTGTTGGTTATTTATATTTTGATTAACAAAAAAGTGTTATTTTGTCATTATCCCAATCATCATTATAGTCTATTTGCATCATTCTCAGAACAAAATTCTCCAAAGGATGAGGGGAAATAAAAACAAAAATACTTATAAATTAACCACAATCTTATTAATCAAATCTTGATTCCTTCCAAAATGGTTTCAAGAGTAAATTTTAGCCATTATAATGAAAATAGTCAAAGAAACTTCTAATCACCACTACTCACAACACTGGTTTAGGTACTGTTGTAGGGTCTTCATGGGTTCTGACATATATATGTGTCTATGTATCTATGTATCAGCTCTAAATGTTTAGAATAAAAACTTTAAATTCTGCATACCAAACTTTTCAAAGAGTGGTAAAACTGTTTATTTCAATGTTTTTTTTTTTTGAAAAGTTTGCAACCCTGAATTTTAAGTGGAGAGTTTAATTTACAATATAAATTTATGCTGAATTTATGTGATAAAAATGAGCATATATGGGCAGTGGTGATTCATAATTTCCATTGGAATGCTAGTTATTTTTATATCTTATGTCTTTTTTCTTCTAACATACCAAACATACCTTAGAAAGAATTAGTAACCAATGCACTGAATAATAGTAGTGTGTACCAATTTGTAATTGTTTATAGCATCTGAAACATAATCATAAAATTAGCAAAAAACAGCAAAATCGATTAAAATAAGGAATAATAACTTTCCTCATAAATGAAGAACCTTTGCTAATAAAAACATTTGAAAATATGCAAGTCACCTGCTAAGAGAGTATTGATTCATCATGTCAACTGACAAGAGACAATAATTTATCTGACTCAAGTATTTGAACCTGAGCTGAATTAAATAACTTATGGAGACTAATAAATAGATAAAAGTTGACTTGAGTGCTTGAAGCACATTAGACGAGATAGATCTGTTGGGAGGATTAGATAGAAAGCAATTTGGAACCTTCAATAAATCATTATTTCAAAAAAACAAAAATTGAAAAAAGAAAAAAACTTTCAATTTGTTTTCAGATTAGATTGAAAATTTGTAAAATCTAAGTCAAAAACCATGCAGTCAGGAATTTTTCTGATTATCCTTAAAACATCTTTTATAATGAAATAACAAAACAGGTCTGGTTAGTCACTCAACAGAAACTGTCATGTGACCAATGTTTTTCGAAAAATAAATAAATGCCCTCAGTCTCAAACAAAGGGACCAATTTAGCATAAACTTATGTTGTAAATTGACCCTTTCCCCCCTTATAAAATCTATTTAGGGGTATAATAGGAGGAAAACCACAAAAAATCATTTTTTTCTAAACATAATGAGTAAATGCTAAAATCTTAAGTCTTGTAGTTCCTTTACATAGCCAGCCAGCCAGCTAGCCAGCCAGCCAGCCGGATGGCTGCGGCAGGTGCCCGTCTCAGGCCAGCCAGCCAGCCAGCCGAACTTTGAATATGATGAAACCTATAATGACAGTTTTGGTTGACAGTTTCTAATTACTGAATACAAGTTGAGAGGCATACAAATTCTTAGTCTCAATCAAGATTCATAGTTACAATCAGACTGGTTGATATTTATATGCTAAATCAAAAACTGTATCTTCAGTTTTTAAATCAGTCCAGCTGACTGGCTAGCCATGCATGTATGTATGTATTATGTGTACACTAATGCACTAATGGTGTTAAAGAGTTGGGAATTTAAACATTTACTTCTTATTATGTCTAGAAGAAACTTTTTTTTTTCCTTCTAAATTTCAGGTTTTTAGTGGCAGGGGGTTCAATTTACAATGTAGGTTTATGCTAAATTGATCCCTTAGTTTGTGTTTTTAAATCTATCAAACTTTGATGTAAAAGTATAATTTTTTTCAAAATCCCCCTCCCCCATGATAGGAGGGGGTCATTTTGCAATGTAAGTTTATGCTAAATTTGTCCCTTAGTTTGTGCCCACTTGCTTTTTAAGAATTCTTTTTTTGTGATCATTGCCCAACAAAAGGCAAGAGAAATAACTTATTCATTGATCACACCTTTTTCAAATTTTCTAATTAATCACCCCCAACATGACCTGAAGATGTTGTCATAAGACTGTTTCTACTGAGTGACTAACTGGACCTGTTTATATACTAAATCACCTTTAACTTTGAATGATCGCTCTTTAGTCGTGTTTGAATAAGTGCTATTCACTGAAGCCCAAGATGGAGTGTCTGTCATTAGAAATTCGCAAACATTCTGTCTGGCTGATTGATAATCTGTATTTTATTGATGCAAGGCTGATTGGTGTGTGTATGTGTGCTGGGCTTTTTGTTTTCATGCACCAAAGAGTATGAAAATCAAAAGTTTTCAAAAGAAGAAACTAAGAACATATAAATGATAGTCTGGAAGAAATTATTTTGGATTAGAATTCATCATTCATAAATATATATATGAATTATGAATTGCGTTATATAATATAGAGATTTTTTTGAGATGATATCCTGTCTCTATATGATATAATGCAATTTATAATTCATTCTGTTGGACCAAATATGTCCATTTCTCAATACATAACTGTCACATTGAAAGAGACAAATAGACCGAGAATAAATGAGATGAGAATTCGGTGTGAAAGCGGTTATTTTGGCTTTTGGATTATTGGTGACTGTTTAGCTCAATGGTAACTGCATCGCTATTTTGTAGTGGCTACCCTATCGGTAGCAGGTTTGATTCTTTGGGCAGTCACATTTTCTTTGATGTTTATTCTATATGTTGTCTAGGGCGAATGATACAATAACCATGTAATGACAGGAGATCATCTCAAATAAGTCTCTATATGATATAATGCAATTTATAATTCATTCTGTCAGATGAAATATGTCCATTTCCTAATATATATATATATATATATATATATTCATCTCGACAATGGTTTTAATATTCACATGCAAGGATACTCAATAAAAGTGACATGAAAAACGAGTCATGTTTGTTATTATACTTATTGATTCCTCATCATCATATACATTTTTGGGATAATCTACACGAGTAAACCCTGTGTTTCAAAAAAATTAAATGATGTGCAATATAAAATAACATACATATACAATACATTATGATAACATCCTATATAAAATAAAATATTAATTTAGTATGACATGGACCTAAAAATGATTAAATAAAGCTCCACATTAAAATCATACCTTAAAAGTGAGGTGGTATTTAATCAACACAGCTGGGGAGCTATCTCAAAATAGCTTTTGTTTTTGAATCTCCAAAACGGTTACATGGTAAACAATAAAAATTCACACTTTGCACCATAATATCAATTTATGTGAAACATAAAAATCACTGAAAAATTACATAAATTACATTAAGAAATATTGGGAAACAAGTGACTGAAATGACATATATTTTTGGAAACTTTTTTTTATAGATATCTTGTGTTTAAAGCTATAAGGCTTCCTAGACTATTCATATTTATACATACTATCTTTATATTGAAGGTTACTTGTAACAGATCTTTTCCACGATCCTTTGATCTTTAGGTGAGTTTTGTATTTAAAGATAAACTGTTATGTTTAACTCTCACTATATGTTTAGTTAAGTTAGTAAACACATAGTGAAACTTAACTTATTGTGTTTTAGTTTCAGTGAGTGTTAAGTTCTGTAACAAAATACATTGTGAAAGTAAAACATAAAAGGTAATTTTGAAATACTAAACTTTCCTGAAGACCAAAGGATTGTGAAAAACTCATATATATATATATATATATATATATATATATATATATATATATATATATATATATATATATATACATATATATATATATATATATGTATGTATGTGTGTATTAAGAAATGGGTGTATATGATTTGACAGAGTGATCATAAATTGCGCTATATAGAAACTTATTTCAAATGATCTCCCTTCATTACATGGTTAATGAATCACTCGCCCTAGACAATGTAAATAGAATAAACAATTAAAGAAAATGGGGTTGCTACAGGAATTGAACCTGCCACCAGTTATATTGAAGCAGCTACTCTATCAGTAGCAGGTTCGATCCTGCAGCAGCCCTGTTTTCTTTAAATGTCTATTTTATTTATGTTATATAGGGCGAGTGATACATTAACCGTGTAATGACAGGAGATCATTTCAAATAAGTTTCTACATAACATAACTCAATTTATGATCATATATATATATGTATGTATGAATATATATATATTTTGTGTGTATAAGCTGCTACCTGCTTTGCAACAGCTGAGATAGATTTATTGTCAAACATGTTGAACTTTCATCCTGATTGATCACCTGTCTGAGTTAATGACGAACAGACTCATTGGACATGATGTATACATTTAGACCATAAAACTGAGAATAAATGCCATGACATTTCTGCCAATTATATTTTTTTCACTTCTAAAAATGTTAAAGCAAATGTCCCACATTCAAGTAATTATCCTCAATAGCCATGTCTTCATAACTGAATTACAAATGGCCTATCTGACCAACCAGCCGGTGGTTTTACAGATTCTTCTGTCTTTGCTCGTGTGCGTCTATGAGTGTGTATGTGTGTCTCCGGGTGCTCCTGGTTATATTTTGAAAATTGGCACGAATATACCACTGAGCACCATCTAGAAACACTTTTTTATTCCCTCAGAAAAAGTGCTTTTTGTGAATTCAACATAATTGTGTCATTAAGAAAGACTATCTTTTCTCGCATTTCTCAGCCAGTGGTATTCCAGCTGAGTTCCAGGGATTTTGCAAAACAGTAATATTTTCTCATATTTATTCATATGGCTTGGTATTTAATTTACCTTGTTTGATAATTAATTGTTCATGATGTTTTAACTCATTTTGACTTTTAATTAGGTTCAACATACTTATTTTTTAATAGTTATGCTAAAATTGAAAAAATCTTGTTTATTCATGAGACATGGACAAGTTCAGTCAATACTTATTCATAAGTCTATTTCTCCACAGAGAGCTTTGTTCTTATTTTTCCATTCAAGTGTGTTTTTTTCTATTTGGATTCATTAACATTCAGACTCTTCCATAAACAAAGCCTAAATCAAGTCATTATGTATATATGTAAATGTGTGTACATGTACAAAGTGAAAGTTGTTTTTTTAAGGTGTTGCCTAGAAAATTTATCTCTTGAAAAGAATTCCCCGAGTAGTTAAAGTTGACGACCACTGATTCAAGCCAGAGCTTTTTTTTTGCCATTGTTTCTTGATGGTCAGTTCATATGTCCATTCACAAAGTCCGCAGTGCATCAAATTTATTAGCATCTTCTATTATGTAAAGCAATTATTGTAAAGATGATACTTGATAAAATATTTGGCTTATGTCCAAACCAGCAGTGCTTATATACACCTTTCCCTTTGGCTATAGGGAATGACTTATTTTGTATTCTTGTAAAATCAATTAATTTCTGAAGCCCTTAATTATTCCAACCTCTGTTACTGTGATCAGCATATGCTGTGGAAATATCAGGTTTCAAACAATTCTGTAGATAATGACAGCTTCAAACTGTTGATCATGGACAACCTTTTTCTCACTAAGAACATTATTTTATCACCTTATCAACTTGAATGTGACCTTAATGTTAATACAATTTAAAACTTCCTGATGAGGTTTTTTCCAATTTAGTACTTTATTCATTAAGCTATACATGAATTAATGTTTTACTGGGCAACTTCGTATCACATACTGAAGCTGATTGCCTTTTACTTACAGTTAATAATTTCAATTTTCTCTTTTTCCGTTGTTTTTTAAAATTTTTCTCATATAGTAAGCATTGAAGTAAAAACAATTGTTTCTACTTACAATATTTCGGTGGAGCTTGGTGGAAGGATACCTTTATGGTAAGATTATACTCCCCTAACAGTGCAGGTGTTCTTTAATTAATGTTATTTTCTCAAATAAACATTTCTTCTTCTTCTCCTTTCATGTATGTTAATGATAAGCAAATGACTTGCAACCCAGATAACTACATCGAGTACAGCTACAAACCTATTAGTATAAATTTACATCACAATGCACTAGAATTGAGTTTTGACCATTTGTTACATAATATAATCTACCTCTGCCAACAAAGTTAGAGAGGTGTTGGTATTCAGTCTTGTCTGTCTATCTGTCTGCCCAAACAATATCTCAATTGGTTGAATTCAGGGGCGGATCAAGAAATTTGTGTTTGAGAGATATTTTTCCATTTCTTCTTTCATACATTTATGTATATGCTCATTACTGCCCACACAATATATCCAAAAGTTCTCAATGAATTTCAATGAAACTTTTTTGAATGGTGGATGATAAACTATGAAAGAAGTAATAGAATTTTTGTTTGGATCTATGCAAAATTATCTCCTGTATATCATAGTTATATGTCCACACCACATAACCGTCCACACAGTTGAGCCCTTTACCCCATGAGGAGCATGTCATCAATAGTGCTCCGCCAGCGCAGTCCTCTCATGATTCCTCCATGAATGGCCTCCTCTCTGCATCTCTACCTTGGTGTCTCTGTGCAATGTGTTTCTGGATCTTCTTCTCTTCTTCTTTCCCTGTAGGTTCAAGATCAAGGCCTGTCTAGTAGTGTTGATGGCAGGCTTCTTGGAGACGTGGCCGATCCAACACCAACCATGTGGTGATTGGTTCCCTGTTTGTTCTTCTCCACAATACCCCATTGGAGAATCTCTCAATTAGGAGTATTCTTCACAGACAGGTAAATGTTTGGAGTTTATGAAGTGTAGCTTTTACGATTCTCTATGTTCCAGAACCATAGAGGAGAATGGCTTTCACGTTGGTGTTAAATATCCTCAGTTTGATGGCTGAGGATCAGGGATGTGATGCGTACTTCATCCGCCTTTGCCCTCACAGCCTGATCTGTTCCCCCTGATGTGATAATCACACTGCTTGAGTATGTTAGGCAGGACTTCACAACCTGGGTGGTGTTGTCCACCAGCGGGCAATTTTAACTTTTGGGTGGGCTGTAAACAACTGTGCAGAAAATGGTAGGTGTTTTGAAATTTTGGTGGGTGGTATATTTTGAGTTTTTAAGTAATTGACAATATATTATGAGTCAACAGCAACATTTGCTATAATTAATTAACCAAGCAGCACTGTGACATTGTACATTAGGAAAACTCAATATGTCTGCACTAGCTGTATCTCACCATCTCACATGGGTGATATCTAAAACGTTAAGTGTGTGCCAGGCATTTGATGTTACTTCTTCACATGACTTCCCTTGAAGAAACAGTGGAAGCTGTTTATTTTTATTGTTTTTTAAGAGTTTAAATGTTGAGGGAATTTTTTGACTATTTATTATACAGGTTGATGGTGAAAAAATGGTTAAGGACCACACGCAATATCTCCAAAAGTTCTGAATGAATTTCAAAATTTCAATTAAGTTTTTTTTAAATGGTGAACTACTAGATAAGGAAGAGTTGGTTAAATGGTTGGGGCAGATCAAGGAATTCTTTTTTTAATTCAGAGATATTTTAGCTTTTTCTTTCATATTTTTATGTATATGCTCATGCCTGTCTGCATAGTATCTTCAAGAGTTCTCAATGAATTTCTATAAAAAGGTAGACAATAGACTATGGGAGAAGTGATTAAATTTTGTGGCGGATCCATGCACAATTACCCCTTTTCTATCATAGTTATATGTCTATCACCAAAAGTTCATGCTTGTCCACGTATATATCAAAAAGTCCTCCATGCACTCCAAAAGTTCTCAATGAATTTGATGTATGCTGACAAAAGGTGTTGATCATGTGATGATTTTTACGTAGTGACTAACTTCATAATTCTATATTGTGTTCAGATCTGAAACATGAAGAATATCATTTATTATTGCTTATGAGATTGCTTTTTTGCCTTTCATACAAATCTGTCAGTGTTTTCATTACAATTTGATTGATTCCCATTTCATAAATTATTAAAATTTGGGCAATCCTTTGAATAACACAGTTTCTGGGATTTCTTTTTGAACCTAATGATTTTATTACACAGACTGATGGAAAAATGTTGGCATCCTCTGATGCTATGAAGATTTCTGCTGGGTTCAATTTTACAAAGGAAGTTTATTCATCATCATTTCAAAAATCATTTCAGATTCTATCTTGGTAATCTTTGAAAAGAATGCAGTTTCTTAGATTTCTGGCACAACCATTTTGAATTGCTAAATGTTGCTGGATTTAAGAAAAGGGAGGTAATCAGAACACTGTATATGTAATCATGTACAGGGTTCTAATCATCTCCCTCTTCTTCAACAACAACATGATTTGAATTTGCTACATTTTGAAGCCTTCGTACGAGTTTTTTGATCATATACTATTACTTGAAAATATCCAATTTCAGCCACTTTTAGCCATCCAAAATTGCTGATTCAAAATGGTCGTCATTATATATTATTTTGCTTGTTCCTACCTGTGTTTGAATGTTACAGCTTCATCAATAACATAAAGGTTTGGAAGTTTTGATAAGAGGGTAGGAGGGGAGACAGGGAAAAAGAAAGTTTGGTAGTTAGATAAAATGGTCGGAAGAGAGAAGAAAAAAGAAATTTAGGTAGTTTATTGAGTGGGTAGGAAGATTTTAGTCTATATGTAAATTAGTCTGTTTTCATAACAGTAAGATGAAATAGTAGTCAAGCAACGAAGGCCAAGGGGGGATGAGGGGATGAATGAGAAGATAGCCATGAAAGGTGAGAGAAGGTCAGGGGCATGAGATAATGGATAATCAACACCTGTGTAATTTCCACTGGTTCGGCTAGTAGGTATAAAAAATTATCATAAATTTCCGTGCCTCACTTAAATGAATCACTAGAGCCAACATTTGTATGAGAATGGATTATCTAAAAAAATTAGATCTTTTATCTAAAATTATCTTAAAAAATAGATCTTTCATCTAAAATTATCTTTAAAAAAATACCAGCACAAGATTTGGGCATTGTTGATCCAAAATGACTAAAGAGACAAAAAAAGCACTTTTTTTTAAAATACAAAGGCATATGAGGTTCCAATGGAATACTACTGGCTTAGATAACCACTTAATAAATAAAATACGGGGGTCTTTCTTGATGACACAATTATGTTGATTTCACAAAACGCATTTTTTCTGGAAAAAAAAAAATTTAGATTGTGTCTAGTGGTGAACTTGTGCTGATTTTCAAGGTTGTAGCCTCAGAAATGTGACACAGAGCATCTGGAGACACACACAGACCAGCAAAGAAAGAGAAACTATAGCTCTCTTGGTTGGTTGGTCAGGTGGGCCATTTGTTTACTGATGGTGAATCGATAATAGTAAGGATTAGAATATCATTCGTCTCTCGGAATTGATGATTGAGGATTAGACTGGAATAGTCTGCACATCATTGCCATCACTCTATCTCTTCATTTCTTCCTCAAATATGCAGAGTGACTGAGTAGGATTGAGGTGATAGGTGGTAAAAGAAATTTCTGGGGATTTTAGTATTCTCATCTTTTTGCGAATTGGTATAGAATATGTAAATTTCATGTGAACTGGAACTTACTAACTGGTTTTTGCCTGCAGGTAATCTAATTGTTTGATATCTGTAAAGCCACATATCAACTCAATATTATGCAGAGTGAAATCTGTCAATACACACGAATGTACATACGCATTTGTTCGCTTGTGGATAGAGCTTAGTTGAAATGCTCGGGCCAACCAATCATCAGATCTTAATTCTTCACTGCCAGGCTTATAATGCTCATTAACATAATCACTATAATTTGAGAAATCTCTTCGAATGTGTTTGTGTGTGTGTGTGTATGTGTGTGTGTGGATGCACTAAGATGACTCAGCAACCGGCCATTGGGCATCGGACATTGCAGAGTCAAGTTTGGAATCGTTTGGGTCAGTGGTTCTTGATATGAGGGGGGGTGCCTGACTTACGATGAAAAATCTATACTGAAGTGAACACATTTTCTATGTGTAAAAAGTTAGGTTTTCACGATGCAATATGTGTCTCTAATCATTTTGAAGTGTTTTTGGAATAGAATTGGGTGAGAGAGAGAGAGATAGTTAAAGAGAGAGAGAATCATTTTTTTTTCTGCCAGATTTTCCAATAGAACAAGATTGAATCAAGTCAGGAGAATTAAGTGCAATTTGTTGTAAGATTGTGACTATAAAGACATCATAAATAAATGAAGGACAGTCTCAAGTTTAAAACTCCTGAAGATTTCCATGAAACTGGATATACCTTTTGTACAGACATGCCCTAGTTTAATCTAAAAACCAGAAAGTTCTGATTTTAAACTGGAACAAAGATACTCATTTCCCTTGCTAATCAGTCTAGAACACAAAAATCCCTGCTCTTTTCTACTCTGGTGCATACAGTGATGTGAAAAATGTCAAGATAAATGAATAGTATCTGAATGAGTATATAAATGAGTATAATGAATCATTTATGTATTTATACCTGGTTCAGCAACAAAATGCAAATAGTTTCCTGGCAAACTGACACCCAACTGGGCCATATTATGAAGAGCACTATTTCCTTCTCAATTTTTCTATTGGCAATATCAACTTTATTCATTTTTTTCAACAAGCCATTAATTGTATATTCCTCCTTTTGTTTCTATGAGATAAAACCATGAGAAGTAATCAGGTGAACATAAGAATGGTAACTTTACTCTTTTGGTAGCTAGAGTATCTACCATAGAGTGAAAGTTAACAAGTCTTTTAGGTCATCACTAGTATAGTGGCTTTGATGCTTGGTAGGTACTCACCTATTATATCCCTGTATCAAACAGTTTTAAGCTTGGTAAATATTGGCTGCCATATCTAGCTATAATTTGAAAAATCTCTGTGTGTATACACCGAGATAACTTGACAACCCGCAATTGTATGAAGTTGATATTCAACAGATATGTTGGTCCATGGACTGGACATTGTACTGTCAAGTTTAAGGTTGTTTGGGTCGGCGATTCTCAATAAAGAACGAGATTAGATTAAATCATAATCGATGGTGTAACAATGTTTTAAAAAAATTCTGTTTTGATTGTTATTACAATTGATGACAATATTTCTTTGATTGTTGCTACTAATGACATTATAAATAGATAAAGAATTGTGTCTTATTATTTCAAGTTCAAACCTCCTGAAGATTTTCATGAAACAAATATCATCATAAGGAACAGAGAGCTGGTTATCACATCTCAATCAGTAAAAAGTTTGCTTTCTCATTGAAAACCGTCAGCCAAAACTATCCACATTGGTTTCTTCTGTTTTCAAGTTGGTCTGGCTGGCTGGCTGGCTATTTATATATATCTACATATCGCACATACAGTTTACACTAATAGAGTTGGAGGGCTGAAAATTTAAACATTTACTCTTTATAATGTCTTGAAAAGACATTTTATTGTTTTTCTACCCCCACCAGGTTTGTTGTGGGGAATTTCAATTTACAATGTAAGTTTATGCTAAATTGGTCACTGGTATGGGTAATTTTTATTCTTTAAAAATTCAAACTTTTTAGTGATCCAACAAAAGATGAGAGATATAACTTATTCATTGATCATCTTTTTCCAATTTCTTAATTGGTCACTCCCAACACAACAGGCTGACGATAAATATTGAGATAATTTCTATTGAGTAACCAACCAGACCTATATATCCATATATTTGTTAAATCTATCAAACTTTGATGTAAAACCATAATTTGGAAATATCTAGTGACCAACAAACCTTCTACCTTGGCTTGAGTGACTATTTGTTTATGTGTGGTGATCAATCTTGATTTGTTCTTTTTTAGCCAGCCACATTGTGATAGTTCAAGTTTGATCCTATGGTTACCTTTCAAAGCAATAAAATAATCTTTTCTCTCCCCATAATCACTAGAGATATAGGTACAGATATACACATTACACACAGATATAACTTTTGCTTATTGATTACAGCTTTTTGCTTAAAGTGACCAGACATCCATATCTATAAAATCATTCATTTAATCACTGAAAAAAAACAGGTCTGGTAAAAACCATTGCATGATCAATGAATTTAGGCAGAAGGCCATGTTGGGGTGATTGATTGAAACATTGCAAGAATGGGTGATCAATGAATAAGTCTTTTGTTGGGCAATAATCACTAAGAAGTCATTATTTTCAAAAAACAAGTGGGCACAAACTAGGTATCCATTTAGTATAAACTTACATTGCAAACTGAACTTTCCACTAAATATCTATTTGGGAGGTGATTTAAAAAAGTTATGTTGACATGATAAAGAGTAAATATTCAAATTTTCAGCCCTCAAGCTCCATGGGTGTTGGTTGTATGTATGATACATGCATCCATACATGATGGCTTCCACCCCATTTTGAAGTATGGCCATCATATGATGTCACTCCAGAGAATCACTATTTTAAGAACAGTTGTAACTTTTTAACCCAGCTAGGGATTTAAAATTTTGGCATAAATATGACACATAAGAGAATTCATAGTAAAGTTAGACAGTGCGCAATTTCTATGTACTCTAGCATGCCTTTACGGCCCTCCTACTGACTTGCATTCCTTTTCACAGATATGCCAGATGTTGTGATCTGTAGCAATTTGATAGTTCACCTGTTGTCTCTTTACATGGCTTCATAGACAACTTTTCTTTCCAGCTTCCCTGAGGCCAAAGATAGGCCAAATTAGTTCTTGGTGGTCAGCTATATGAACAGGAAGTTCAAAATCAAATCTTTTATAGGCATTTCTCTTCAGTTTCAGTTTCCAATTTTTAATGCGAGATTTTTTTAATGTAAGTTTTCTCCGACAAATTACTTTCTGTCAAGAAACATACATGTATATATACATATATATATATATATATATATATATATATATAAATATATCATTGTGTCATCCACAGACAGCTGTTTTGATGTATTACATCTCTTCAGTGTGGCTATAGACTTTATCCTATCCAGTACCGCGAGGCAGAATTGAAACCCTCACATCGAACCCAGAGGCTCATATCCTACCTCTGGACTATGGAACTGGGTGGTCAGTAAGGCTGAATTTAAGCGATATATTCATTTACACAGAAACTCCTCATCCACCAGAGTGCTCTATTCCTATGGAAGAGCATTGCATAAGCTTACAAGAGTGCTCAACCCTGAATAGAGGATCATTAATCATTGTGTCATCCACAGACAGGTGTTTCGATGTATTACATCTCTTCAGCGTGGCTATAGACTTTATCCCATCCAGTACCTTGTGGCAGAATTGAAACCTTCTCATTGGACCCGGAGGCCGATATTCTCTATATATGTATATATATACATAGCCAGCTAGACCATCGTAAAAACTGAAGACCAAAGTTTGGGTGATAGTTTTGGTTCACAGTTCTCAATAGAAAGTAGCTATTCTTATTGAAGTATTTAAAAAGGCCACAAAACTACATGGGGGGTTGAGGATTGGGTTGGGAAGATTGTGTTGTGTTAGTCCTCCAATTAGAGAGAGACCACTTGAAAATCAGCATTCAAAATCCTGAAATTTCACCTGAGCTTGAACACCCGGGGGAACATGAAGCAAATCTGTGTCTGGTGCTGTAATGATGTACATCCATGCCCCAAAAGTGGGAGGGTAGAAAAAGAGGATTTTCTGATGTGTAATTTTAAGATTATAGATTAAATTTTTTTCTTTAAACTACGCTAGGCTCTGCAGAGAGAGAGATATTTTGTTTAATCACCTTTAAGATATCATTAATACAACCAGTGAATTAGCTTACACTCATATAGATATTTGCGTGTGTATAATGAATCAAATCACTGAAGCCCCACCAATTGCCTGCCTGACCAACCAGCCAAGTAGGCGACAGATTCTCTATGTATGTGTCTCTCTCTCTCTCTGGGTGCTCCTAATCATATTTTTTGGGTTGCAACTTTGAAAATTTGCACAAGCGCACACACTAAGCACCATCTTAAAATCCTTTTTTTTATTCCTTCGATAGAGTGCTTTTTCCGGTCCCTGTCATCGATGTCTAAATCTTGTGCCGGTATTTTTTAAAATGAAATATCAATTATTTTTAGATAATCTAAAAAAATAATGAGTTCCGATACATGCGCAGACTACTGTGATCCATTCATGTGAAGTATGGATATATGTATCATCTATTATTCTACAAATCTGAATGACTTAGTTCCATGCACCTGAATCAGTTATTGCCTTGACAGAAATAGTAATGTAAAAACTCTTGTGTTCGGGAGTGGTATGCTGATGTATTATCTACACTTGGTAAGTCATTATCAACCAGCCCCACCCTAGTCTGTATCTCCTCTACCCTTCTACATCATAGTCATCTCTCCTTCCTCATCCTGGACAACAATAGCATACTGCAGTAGGGTTGCATTCTTTCTCTCTGCTCAGATACTGGTCGCTTTTCCATTTACTGCTGCTGCTGCTGCTGCTGCTGCTGCTGCTGCTGCTGCTGCTGCTGCTGCTGTTGCTATTTATCATTTCCAGTCAATTCTACAATTTGTGTTGCTATTTTGATCTTAAATCCCCTTTTCGAATTCTCAGATGAAGTGAAGGTAGGATAGGTACTTAGACCAGTGGTTGCCAACCTTTGATATGCCTGGCACCCACTTTTGAGACTAATATTTTGAATCCACTCAGCCACTGAACGGCCTTTTAAAATGGCTAAAAATGTGTAGATTTGTTAAAAATGGCTAAAATTGCGCAGATTTCATATCCAGGTAGACGAATTGATCAAGTATTCAAGTCTTACTTTTACTTCTAAAATAAATTGCACGGAGCCTTTTAAGATGTGTTTACATATCTTTATTAGATGGTTTTCGGTAGGTCGGTCCAAGTTACATTAAACAGCAGAAAATGGAAAGAAGGAAGAGGTGTGATATCAATTGGAGTATGACTTTAATAAGAAACTGACTGCTATGATGTCATAATAGAACGTACATGTTCTGTTTTTTTGGATTTGAAAAAAGCTAAAAATCTCCGAAAAATTCTGAAAAATGATGGCCATTTACAATTTTCATTAAAAATGATACATACGGAATATTTTCATATCACAATATTTTACAAGTATGAGAATCAATTGACTCAAAAAAAGACTACTTGCTCTTCTTCTTCCTCCTCCTATTGCTAATAGTACCATAGTAGTGAACGCATTGTTGAACTTATGGTTCTCATTTTTTAATGCAATTTTTTTTTAGGTCAGAGAAAGTAAGCAACGACTCCTCCATTTATACCTGTGTGTGAGTATAAATTGTGCAAGAGAGATGAATATTATGATTGACAGATTTCTTTAGTTTTCAAGAGATTCTGCCTCGCTAGTTGGCTCTGTATGCATGTATGTATGTAAGTATGCATGACGCCTGTAGACTGCACGGATGGAGCTAGAGGGCTGTAAACTCAAGCATTTGTTCTTTATTATATCTGAAAAATACTTCTTTTTGTTTTTTGAAAATTCTTCTCCAAAATGAGTTTTATGAGGCAGGTTCAACTTACAATATAATTTATGCTAAATTTGTCCCTTGATTGGTGTGCGCCAGATTTCATGCTTGTTTTTTGAAAATTTAAACATTTTAATGATACCACAAAAGGCATTCATTTTTCCAATTTTTTAATTGATCACTCCCAAACATGGCATGCTGCCAAAAGACATTGCGATAGTTTCTATTGAGTAACTAATCAGACCTGTATATTTATATATTTGTTAGATCTATCAAACTTTCATGTAAAATCATAATTTTTTTTTCAAAATACCCCCTTAATAGGTTTTAGTGGAGGTTCGGTTTGCAATGGAAGTTGATGCTAAATTGGTCCCTAGTTTGTGCTCATTTGTTTGATAGAAAAATCAGACTTTTTAGTAATCACTGCCCAACAAAAGGTGAGAGAAGTAACTAAGTCATTGATCACCCCAAACATGGCATGTTGCGAATAGATGTTTCTGTATAGTTTCTCAAGTACTCAAATAGACAGATAAGAGAAAAATGCCCCATAAAACTGTTGACCCTCCTTCCAGTTTTCTTGAGGCATTTTAGTACATTTAATCATCAGGTATGGTCATATCACATTGAACACATTGGAAGTTAAGCATGCCATGCCTGGTCATTACCTAGATGGGTGACCATCTGAGAATACTAGGTTCCATAAGCTGAGTCACACCAAAGATTCAAAATATGGTACGCAATGCTTTTCTGTAAGATTAAGGATAAGTGGTTGTTAAACTAAGATGAGGAGTTGAGCCAACCCTTATTTGGAAGGATAGTACCAATATGAAAGAAGAGCCTTTGATCACCTCAACTACAGTCGACCATTTGTTTTATTATTTTATTAAATCATAATCTGAAGTTGAAGGAAAGGTAGTAGAAGAGGCAAAAATTTGTGATTTCACAAAGCTTACAGACCACTTCGAATAGTTTTGAGCTGAAAAAGTTGCAAAAAATCAATTCAGCCTACTTTTCATATTTTAATTTTATGCATCTTCTTTCAGCAATAATAAACACTTTTTTGTCATCCAAACTGATTTCGCAAAATTTAGTTTAAATATTTTCTCTCTGTCACATGTTGTATGATGATAGAGCTTAAGAATAAAAGCTCACGTAGAGATCTCATATAAGTTTATGGAATTGATCAAATCTCAGCAAAATGATGCTTCCTGAAAATTGTTTTATTGAAAAATGTCACAATCTAAGTGTCATGGAAACCAGTTATTGCTGTAATGGAAACATTTATAAGATGCTCTTCTAATAAAAGATATTGTGAAGATTATTTTTCAGCACTCTCTGATTTTTTCCAAATTTATGCTAGTAGTCAAGTTGAAGTTCTTCAAGTTTTAATTACTTTCACATTGTGAAGCCCATGTTCCTTGGTTAACAAAAGATTTTCATGAGTTACGAACAGAAAATAGTGGGGGTGGAATCGACCTCCAGGTGAATCCATCCTGCTTTCAAAATTATATGTTCTTTCATATAAAAACAGGATTCATATGCTCTGACCAAAACTGCAGCTTCCATGATTATTTGAAAATGACTGCCATAAAGCAATTAGATAGCATGTGTACTGTTTTTATATAAAAGAGCATTAGAAAATCTAACAGTATGCAAGGTTTCATACTTTTTTCAAATTTTGAACAATTCTAATCCTCTTGTACTGTATTGCAAATTTTTTTTTTTTTACAGCCATTTTGAAATGAAGATGGTGGTTGCAGTTTTGGTCAGATTGTGTCTATCCTGATTTTACATGAATCTACCAGCATGCAAGTTTCCACAGATCTTTTTGTATTGAACAAGTTCGGTTGAAATGTCCATTAATCTATATTGCAAATTTTGTTTTTTAATGGTGGACATACTTAAAAAAAAAATGATGACTGCAGTTTTGGTCAGATTGTGTGTAATTTGTTTTATATAAAACAGATTTGCCAACCTCTGAAGTGCTAAAATCTTATTTTTTTATATAAAACAATCTGGAGATTTTACCAAAAATCTGGAAATCTTTAGTTGTTGCTAAAAGAAAGTAAAACTAAGTAAAAGACATGATTTAATTCTTCCATAAATGTTCAATTTTTTAACAAAATATCAATTCTCATTCTTTAGGTCATCATTCGATTATCATTTGTGACACTGGATCTCAGGCTCCTTTAATCTTATTGTTCAGTCCATAGCCATACAATGAATTTAAACAACATACAGGAAATAGGCAACAATATTACAGACAATATAAATGCAAATGTAAGAATGTTTTAATCAAATAAAGTGGTCACAAAAAAAAAAAATGAAAAGTTGTTAAAATTGTTTGAAATGGTTGTTCTTAAAAGTTTGCAAGAAGAATGTTGAAAAGTGTGTGAAATGGACCCGTAATTGTGAAATTTTAAAATTGAAATAAAAAATTCTGTGACAAATGACAAAACCGTGTGAGTCTGCAGGTTTGATTAAAGAGTATTGAAAAATCTATAAGTTTTCTTATTTTTTACATTTTGATCAATTCTGGTTAAAAGGTCAATTTATCTATATTGCAAATTTTGTTTTTATGGTGGCCATTTTGAAATGGGAATGGTGGCCGCAGTTTTAGTCAGGTTGTCTGTATTGTATGTTTATATGAAAGAGCATTAAAATATATACCAGTATGCGAGTTTTCAACCTTTTATCTTATTTTGAACAATTCTGGTTGAAATTACAATTAATGAACTGTCTTATATTGCAACTCTTTTTTTCAATAGCCGCCATTTTGAAATAAAATGGCAGTCGCAGTTTTGGACAAATCATGTATATCTAGGTTTGATATAAAAGAACACAAAAAGATCTACCAGAATGCAAGTTTTCACACTTTTTTTTTAATGTTTTGAACAATTCTGTTTGGAATTTCAATCAATCTATACTGCACGTTTTAAATTTTTTATTGCCGGCATTTCAAAATAAAGATGGCGGCCACAGTTTTGATTACATTGTGTGTATTCTGATTTTATACGAAAGAACATAAAAAATCTACCAGTGAACAAGATTTCAATTTTCTTTCGTGTTTTGAGCAATTCTGATTGAAATTTATTTTTCTTTTGCTCTATATTTCGAATTTTTTTTCTTTACAGAGGCCATTTTGATACAAACATGGCGGACACTGTTTTTTGTGTGTATCCTGGTTTTATTTAAAAGAGTTTTAAAAAATTTACCAGTATGCAAGTTTTAACACTTTTTTCAAATTTTGTTCAATTCTGCTTGGAATATCAATTAATCTATACAGCAATTTTTTTTAATGGACAGCCATTTTTGATAAAAGGTGGTGACCACAGTTTCAGTCAGATTGTGTGTACTTTGTTTTTCACAAAGGAGTATCATAAAATCTACCAGTGTACAATAGTTTTCATTCTTTTCTCATATTTGAGCAATTCTGCTGGAAATATCATCTAATTTCCTGTACTGATTTGAAAAAATTTGAATCGCACCATTGTATATAAGACACCTCTTGCAAAATGATTATGCTTACTAATCGATGCTGAATAATCAAATTAAGTGTAGAAATTTATGCGGCTGATTCTATGATACTGTAGATTTTAGAAGTACTGCAATTTTTAAAAATGTACTTTTTATAAAAGCAGCTTTTAAAAGATACTGACATTATCAACTCTATTAGACTTTAAGAAAAATATTTAAAGGTAAGGTATTTCAATGGTCATAAATGAGAAGATATTTAACAGAATGTTCCTAGAACTTCTTTTGACAGTTACTAATGAATTAAAGCAAACTCTTTCTTGAAGGCAGCACTGAGAAAATCTATTCAGCATGACTCAATTCTCATTTGTTTACTTTTAAAATGAGGATGTTAGCCTAAATAAATTATTTGATTTGACTGATGAGTTAAAGTTTTTATGACAGAAACTCTTGCACTAATGGTACTTGCTTTTTGTTTCAATTTTCTTCTTCATGTAATATCAAATTTCATTTAATAACATTAGAATGCATGCAAAATTTTCAAAGCAGATAGACATATTTTATTTAAAACCTTGTTTTCAGCTGAATAATTTTGAGGTGTTATTTTGAGTGAAATGCGTTTCAATAGGTTTACCATGAAATAATCAAATATTCTTCGTAATGCCATAGACAGTGACCAAATTAAATAAACATTTTTTTTTGGTCTGTTTTTGAAAACCGAAATATAGTAATATGATTTATTAAGCTAAAATTAAACTTCAAGCATCTCTTACTTTAAATGAACTGCTAAATCTGCTAAGGAAGCAGCCACAGTATATTTACTGATATATTTATCAACAACGATGATGTTTTTGCTTCTGAAATAAATCACGAGATAATGTGAAGAGAAGAATTCCCAAAATACAAATGTTATGAATAGTAACAAGAGTAAGTGGCTTTCACTTTCAGTAATAAGTATAGCAGAGATATCTGATAATTTGCCAGGATAGATGGAACTAGTCTTAAACCAAAGAGCTTCTTTCTATCTGTTCAAAGCTACAACTGTCTGCCCCCAGCAGAACACTCCTATTTCCTTTATTCATTTTCTCTATTGGCAATTGTTTGCATGAAAAGTCCATGTTTATTAGAACAGAGAAAACATCAGAATGAAATTGTGAATAACATTATTGAAATTTTTCAATCTTAGTGTCTTTGTTTTTTTCTAGGTAGCTATTACAAAACTGTATGAAATAAAGTTCATAATATAGTCATATATATTACCAAACAAAAGTTATCAACTGAATATGATAAAAAGAGAAGGATAGAATCTAAAATGAGAAAAAGAGAGAATGAGACAATGACTAGTGTTTTCCTTTTCTTTTTTTAAAATTCTGAAATTTGTATATTAAGTTATTGAAACTTGACTTTAAAAAAATGTAGTTGATTGATCAATACATATCATTTTTATTCTAGTTTAGAAGCCATATTCCACATACTTTCATTCATGTGTATACTTTAAATTAAATCAGATTCTATTAATTGAATCATTTTAGCCCTACAAATGGCCCGCCCAATCAACCGCTGGTCTATAGATTTTTCCCCATTGCCAAACTGTGTATGTGTGTGTGTGTCTCCAAGTCCTCCGGGTCAAATTTTAGGGGCTCCAACCTTGAAAATTTGCATAAGTACACCACTAGGCACTATCTAAAAACAATTTTGGGGGGAATTTAAAAAGTTTTTTAGGCGGGGTCTCTATGATCATTTTGGACCAATAATGCCTGAATCTTGCACTTATATTTCTTAGATAATTTTAGAAGATCTTTTTTTGATAATTTTCCAGATAATTAGTTCTGGATTTGCACGGGCTACAGTCATTGATGCGAAATATGGATATTATTATTCAAAATGGATGTTATATGTAAGAAAAAAAAATAGTCAGTCAGTTATGATATGTAACATTTTCTATTCTTATGTAGCTGTTGGCAAGGTATATGGATGTGTATAACACTGACAGATTAGAGATTAATGATGTAAGAAAATATGCATTTTAGTGATATTTGTGAATGAGAGCAATGAGCCAACTAAATATCTATTAAGTCTTCAAGTAGAGAAATATAGAATCACCGTAGCCCCACTAATTGCCCACCCGACCAGTCAGCCAAATCAACAACAGATTCTTCTCTCTTTGCTTGTCTTTGTGTTTGTGTGTGCGTGTTTGTCTCTGGGTACTTTTGGTCGCATTTTTGGGGCTACAATCTTTTTGCATGAATACACCATTTGGTTACATCTGGAAACATTTTTTATTATTAAAAAAAAAAGCTTCCCTCGGTCTCATTTTGGGACCAATAATGTTCAAATCTTATGCTATTTGGAAAGCTCTGCCCTATCATATCTATCTGACAGTTTGATCAACCATTTTATCCAATCACTGTAGCACCATGAATGGCCTACCTAACTAACCAGCGAAATGGGCTACAGCTTCTTCTCCTTTTGCCCGTCCATGTATGTTTGTATACATGTGCATCTCTGGGTGCCCCCATCACATTTTTGGGGCTACAACCTTGAAGATTTGTATGAGTATACTGTTCGGCACCATGTGCTGGTATTTTTTTAAAGATAATTTCTGATAAAAGATCTATTTTTTAGATAATTTTGGATAATTTTTTTAGATAATTAGTTCTGGTACTTGCGCAGGCTACAATGATTCATTTAAACAAGGTGTGGATCTATAAGTTGCCATTTGATTGCTCACTGGTTAAACAATTGAATTTTGTGCTGCAGAGTCTACTGTTCAATCTTAAAAGCTGAATATGAAAGACTCATTTACTGAAGTATTCGTCAACAATACAATGATTGAAGTGAGGAAAGGTAGAATTCAGCCAGCAAGTCAAAGTCATAATCTCAACTCCAATATTAAAAACTTGCAACATGGGTTTCTTCAGTTTTAAGCTAGTCTAGCTGGTTGGCTATGCATGTATCATGCATACAAGCCAAACCAATGAAGTTATAGAGCTGAAAGCATTTACTGTGAATCCTTAGAAAAAAGGTGGGGGTTAATTTACAATTTAAGTGTATTGGACCCTTACATTGTATCCTTCTGTGTTCACACTTGCTTTGAAAGAAAAAATTAGAGTTTTTAGTGATCCTACAAAACTTATTCATTGATCACCCTTTCTTCCAATTTTCAGTTGATCATCCCCAACTTAGGATGATGCTGAAAGATGTTGTTCAGGTGACAGTTTCTATTGAGTGACTAACCAGACCTGTTCCTCCAGAACTCCAATAGTGGCATGAAGCATTTGAAAGAAACTTCTGGTTTATATTGTTCTTCAGATGAAAGCAAATTCATGGAATGGATATTAGATATTTTGAAAAATATTTATAGCTTGCTTTTGCTTGTGCCCAGTGGTGTGACTTTGATTAGGATTTCAATACAGAAAATCTATACAAAATCAATTCAAAGACAAGAAATCAGATTCTTGTTTGTAACTTCTGGCTATATCAATTCAAGCCCTGTTGCAACAACATTGTGCAACAAATTGATTTTTCATTCCACTGAATTCCTTATAAGAAACCGTAAACCAAAACTGTTACCAAAATTATTCAGTTTTTAAGTTGGTCTGGCTGGCTCTCTGGCTATGTGTATATCATACATACAGGCTGTGCCAATGGAGCCAGAGCAGTGGTTTAAAAACTGGGGTTCGGGTTCCCCTGGGGTTCAGTCAAATATTGCTTAGGGTCCGCAGCAGTGTTCGCTCTAAACCTCAAATTGTGAATCTTGGGGCAGAAAAACAAAACCATCCATTGCACAGCTATCAAAAAACATTATTATTATACACAGATCTGTACTATATATTAGAATTCAAAAAATGTAATCAATTTACAATAAATGTGGTCTTTAAAGGTCAAAATGTCTTTTATTTTAGTTCATTGATTAGTCTAAAAACTTATTGCTAGTAATTGGGGTCCACTAGAAATATTTCCTCTGTAGAAGGAGTCTGAGCTAGAGGGCTGAAAATTTCAACATTCACTCCTTATCATACCTAGAAAAAAATTATTTTTCTCATCCCCCCACCATAATAGGTTTTTAGGGGGTTTCAGTTTGCAATATATGTTTATGCTAAATTGGTCCTTAGCTTGTGCTCACTTGCTTTTGGAAAATTCATACTTTTTAGTGACCTCTTCCCCAAAATGGTGAGAGGAGTAACTTATTCATTGATCACCCCTTTTTCATTTTTTCTAACTGATCACATCCAACACAGCTACTTCTTAAAGATGTTGGCCTCATGATGGTTTCTACTGAGTGACTAACCAGACCTGTTAGTATAACTTTTAATTAATAAGCTTCTGAAATAGCACTGCTGATATTTCGTAACTATGCACCTAAAGATCATAAATATTGATGAGTGGGAAATTTCATAAGAATTGTCTCTCTATTGCTATATTTAATTTTGATGGAACTAATATAAATAGACTTGTAATTTCTTCCCTGCGTTATTACAAATTTGATTTTTTAATCACTGTAATCCTGTGGTTTTGAAACTGGGGTTTGTCAACCAATGATAGGGTGTCCGTAGCAGTGATCCTTCCAAACCTGACATTTCGAATCTTGTGGCATAAAAACATAATCCATCGTGTAACTACCAAAAAGTATAAATATTGTACACAGACCTCTACTATATATGAGAATTTGAATAAATGTAATCCATTTAAAATGAATGTGTTCAAAGGTCAAAAATAGTTTATTTTTCTAGTTCATTAAAAACTAAAAGTGTGTTCTACGCATACGTCCTCTGTATGATAGCCTTCATGGAAAAAAGCAACCACTTTTGTACCTTCAAAACTACAGTTTTTGACAGTCACTAAACATAACCAAATACTGAAACACCAATGTAGCTAGAGGGCTGAAAATTCAAACATTTGCATTCTCCTGAAAGTAAGTCTTCAATTAGAGAGGGAAGGTTCAATTTGCAATATAGGTTTATGCTAAATTGATCCTTTACTGTGTAATTAAAGCGTTTTTAGCAATCACTGCAAAAAAAAGGTGAGAGAAGTAACTGATTCATTGATCAACCCTTTTCCCAATTATCTAATTGATCACCCCCAAGATAGTAGGCTGCCAAAAGACATTGGTCAAATGATGGTTTCTATTGAGTGACTATCAGACCTCTTTTGATGTAATTTGAATTTTAAACTCTGGCTTTTAATTTAACCATATAACTTAGATTTAAATTAAGACTCGAATACTTCAGATTCTATTTCAGTTTTGTCTACTAGTTTAGATTTCAGCCTTGAGTTCTCTAATTTGCTTTGAACTTTGTTGGATTTAATTTACACTTTGGATATTAGATTTCATGCACAATACCAGCTTCGATCTGAACCTTGGATCCAGGCTTTTGTTTCGATTCTTCAATGCTAAAAGTTTTGAATTATCCCCCATAGAAATTAGTTCTAGGTCACCTATTTGTGAAGGCCATAGCTAAGAATTCAATTCTCTTTGGGTCCCTCCATTGTTGTGATTTGTGTTAGGTTAAGATTAGTTAATTGAATATCAACAGTTCCAATATCTCATGCTCAGTCAGTAATAGAAACTCTAAACAGAGATGATCAAAATAGTTTTTCTTCAGTTTTCAAGTCAGTCTGGCTAGTTGGCTATACATGGATATACAAGTCACATCAGTGGAGACAGAAGGCTGAAATTTCCAACATTGATCCCTTACATCCACAAAAAACATTTCATCTAATTTTATTTAATCTCCCTCCTGAATAAGTTCTTGATAGGGGTTCAATTTGCAAAGCACATTTATGCTAAATCCGTCCCCAGTTTGTGTCTGCTTGTTTTTTTAAATTCCTACTTTTTAGTGGTTACTGCCCAACAAAAGGCGTGAGAAGTAACTTATTCATCAATCATCCCTTCTTCCAATGTTTTAATTGATTGCCCCCAACATGGCATGCTGCCAAATGATGTAAGCCATCTGACGGTTTCTGTTGGGTAAATAACTAGACCTATTCATTCTTTCCTTTGGTATTATTATCCATTTAATTCTTTGATATTTATCAGAGACTGCATGAAAGATCATTGCCAGATACTTTGAAAAACCTTTGTCTTTTCATAATTCGCCAACTATTAGTGTACAAACATTTCAGTAGAAACAATTTGTGGATATCTATTCATACTTCTGAACTAAACATTAGGCATTCGAATTCTGCATAACTATTCAAAGTTGAATCTGTGTTGATCTTACCAGACTTGACCAAGACTTGAAGGAGAACTCAAGTTGAATTCATTCATAATATTTTGTATGGAAAGTCCTAATCAGTAGATTTTGATGATGAAGCTCTTTAAAAAACTGACACATGTCTCTGTAATGGAGTGATCTTATTTATCGATCTTCGGTCATTTCGATCCAGTCTTACAACAGTCCTATATAGCAGATGATTGTGATCTGATGCAGTTAGGTGTCAAGCTCTTGCCCCTGCCTTTCAAATTGATCAGACACCACCCCTACCAATTACCACCTTTTCCGGGTCTCAGTTACATATACATGGTTGGTGTACACTAATGTTGACCAGATTGAAAATGTCATCTATTGGTTTGTCAACTCCAGTGACCCAGCTGGGAATAAATTTGCGGCCAGATCATTGACAACATTGTGTCGATTTTGATGGTTCTTACTCTGACTTATCAAGTGGTGTTCGAGTTATAACGTTTTGAAATCTTAATGGCTGTTTATTTTGTTCCAATCTGATGAAACCAGAACCAATGACTCATCGCACCAATCACACAATGTCACTTGCATCCCTTTCAGAAGCTAAGATGATGACAATAAATAAATACTGTACGATGTCACCTTACTCTTAAAATGACGTGACTTGAAAATCGGAGAAACTTATGTTGACAGTTTTGGCTCACTGTTTCTGATATCTCACTGCTCATAAATGTTGAATCATCAAGTTATATCTTGAACATTTCCTTTCATTATTTTGAACACATGATATTTGAATCTATAACTGCTAATCATGGAATCAATTCCTCTAACAATAGTTGAATGCCTGAAGGTTTACATAAGAAGTGTTTTCATAATTTGATTGTTTATTGAGAGTTGTATCTTCATTTTTGATCTATCCATATGAAAACCATATATGCAAATTAGTATGTTCAATTATATGTCCAATCCAAGTCCTGTTAAAACTTCAAAGTTATAATGGATTGCTCAATGTGAAATAGATTAACAGAGCTAAAAAAACAATGAAGAGTTTTGATATAATGACATAGTCTGTTGTGGCATAACAATGAATATTATGTTACAGAAAAGCTGATTGTCTGGAAGAAAAATTTTTAAAAAGATTGCGTATAAGTGACCAAAAGAAATGTTCAATGTTGGGTTGAAACTTTAAAAAAACTCACAATTAGTTCACTCGAATTATCAAAAATGAATTACATAACAAAATAGCTATAGGCTCCTTAGTTACAATTAGAATCATATGTAAATAACCCATTAATTTTTTATGGGTATATGTTAGTGATGAATAGTTCACTTCATTACAAAGTTATTCCAGACATTTTTCAGGTGGAAATTAAAAGTTACATTATATTAAGTCCATGCAAAGATCTCTTCGAAAGAACTGGATGGATGAGTCATTGGATTTAATATCATGAATTGCAATCCTATGATGTTTCTCATTCTTTAATGAAAAATTTCTTGTTGATTACTTTTGCAATACAAGTATAAGAAGCCATACTATTCTAGAGAAAGCTGCCAATGAGATGTTTTGAAGTAAAGGTCACGAGAAAAGATAAAGGCAGAGCCTAAGACAAATTCTGACACTTCGATAACATGACTTTCTCTGGCATTTGTGAATTGATTCAGACAAATATTCGGGTGTTCGGAAAGTGATTATGTATTTCAGTGCTATAAATTATAAGCCACCTACTAAGGCAAGACCAAGGTTAAATAGTAGGAAACAATGTGTGGATTTGGTTCATCATCTCTTCTATTTGGCAGTGTATCGTTTATTATGTTTAGCAAAGTTTAACCCCATGGAGGATAGAGAATTCTGAAGAAACATATTCATCATTGCTTACAGTATGAAATTTGAAGGGTTGTACTGCTATGAAGGCAATGAGAAACATTTGTGAATTGTATTTTGATGCAATGAAGGCTTGTGAATGCCAGCTGAGGTTCAAAAGGTTTTAAAAAAACAAACTGCAATTTTGATCTCTCCAATAAGCCCTGTCCTGGAAGACAAACAACTTTCCTTTATCTCTTATTTGAGATAAGTTTCTTCACTTAAAAGTTAATAACTGAGAGCACAGTCGTGGAGTAATCTTTTTTCAGTTTTGCAGACCATTCCTACTGGAGTAAGTTTTATACCCTTTGAGTACTCCCCATGTGGCCTTATACTAGACTAGTTAAGCTTAGTAAACATAAAACATTGCCTATCATGATACAATGATTAGAGGCTTGTCTAAATGACTAATTCACCAGATTTTCACTGGTTACCCCACAATTGTGGCCTTGTTCCACTAAGTTTAGCCTCGTATAAAAATAGATCACCTTAGAAAAGTGGTTAGCAAGCTCGTCTTGAAGATCATTACTTCTTGAGTGGGTTCGATTCTCTTTAGGCTGTTAGTCAAGTCTGAAATCTGAAATTCCTGATACCCAAGAGATATCTCTTAAACAAGTTAATAATCAAATTTAAACAGTAATTGCTCAGTCAGTAATAGCTGAGTATTTTGTGGCACCTCCTACCACAAAACTTGGTTACTCCTAATTTCTTGTGGGTTGTTTTTTTCTGCCACTCATTATTTTATCAAAGCAAGCATTATTTCTGATGGAAAGAGAAGAATTGATTGAAGGACAAGTGGAAATAATAATGACAGAACAAGCATAAAACTCAGTAAACTTATCATTTTATCAAGATGCTATATGTATTTAAAAATATGCTGGTATGTCCTCACCAACATGTTTATAAGCATATCTGCTATTCATGGTTATTTGACTGTACAAATTTTGTCAGAAATGGCTGGGAAGATATTATTCTTAACTGAAGAATTCCATTCAGTTTGAGAGGTTAAAAAAATGTTCTCCTTCCTGAGTTATAGTCAGTATTTCTGCCTTTCAAGGTGACAACAGTTGAATTGAATTGAAAATATCTTGATCTCCTGTCAAGTCAAATGAACATGGGACATATCTGAGGTATGCTGAAGAAAATACATTTGGAGCCTAGGTTGAAGTAGAAGAGAAAAGAAGAGAAAAGTGAAAGATCTGATATTCTATTTCAAGTGTTAGGTAAGTTAAACTCATAGGAGAGAAATGTTGATCTTGAGCAAGGTTCTATTTTTTTTGAACGGGGTCTTTTTTTTTCTAAATAGGTGGCTTTTTCAATTTGGGTTGAGTTTTTGTAACCATGAACTGCTTATTTTATAGATTTTTTTTTTACAGAAGATAGTATAGATAGGAGGACTGGCCATTTCTATCCAGAAATTGTCACTGTTTGATCCTTCAACTTTCTATTTCTCAAGAATATATATATATATATATATATATATATATATATATATATATATATATGTATATATGAATATGTATTATTAAGAAATCGACACATGATCTGACTGAAATGATTATGGATTGCATTACATTATATTCAAATAATTTGAAATCATCTCCTGTTATTACATGGTGAATGCATAATTTGGCCTAGACAATGTAAATAGAATAAACAATTGAAGAAAATGGGGCTGCTACAGGAATTGAACCTGTGACTGGTAGTATAGCTGCTTTCACATAGCGTTGCTCTTATAGCTAATTATTACTGCACTGCAGTTTTATGAAATTTATGATTCATGTTATTGACTGAATTTTTTGTTTTACTCGCGACTACCGCACACATTCTTAATGATCTTTTAAAACATGTTGCAATGATTAAACTTTTTTGAAAGTTTAATTTTGGTTATAACTGCAAGAAAATAGCATGAAGTTAATCATAAGAAAAAGAAAAAATACTTTTGTGTACTCAGAGAGGAATTCTGAGCAGATTGAGGCTGTTTTTATGGTTTTGACTGAAAAGATATTGATTCTGTCATAATTGACGGATCTGTCACCAAGAAAAATGGAGCCAAGTTTTAAAATTGAATTTTTAAAAACTTTTTTCATTCATTTATTTCTACATTTACAATTTGTTTATTGTGAATGGTACAAGATTTATGGGTTTTGAGAACCGAAAGGGTTTGGGTCAGTAAAAATCATTTATGATTTGTGAACAATGAGGGATAACTACACATATATATGTACATATATATATATATATATGTATATATGTGAATGTATCATTTGGCCTAAACAATGTAAATATATATGTATACATGTAAATATATAAACATGTGTATATATTCATACATGTATATATATATGTGTATGTATGCATATATATATATATATAATATGTATTTTGGCAGCAATCCTTCATGAATGCAAGTCTGGTTGAATATGATGGACAAGGAAAATTTTTTCAATCTTTTTGTCAGTCTTCCTTGTTTATGCACAAGAGGACATATGTCTGGATGCAATGCATGCAAGTATTGTCCCAACATTAGATTAGACCAAGTGCTTTTGACCGTACATTCAGTCATTGTCAAGATTTTGGAAAAACGGTCGTATTACTTGTTGCACAAACTCAAATAGTGTCCATATTAAATTCAGTGTGAGCCATTGTTATGTTGAGGTGGTGTCGCATGACAATTGGTGGGTAAATAAATTTGATTTAGTTGTTGAATTCATTCAAGAGCCCCATTCCATGCCTCCCAAAAGACTTTGTTGAGTAGTGGATTTTTAATTTGATAATGAGTGCTTCCAGTATTACAGGTCTTTTTTCACTGTTGTTTTTATATAATATGCAGACGTTTTGACTAGAATTTGGCTCATACAAATTCGGTGTAGCCCATGTTTGTTTAGGTGGATTTGTATTTCTCTCAGATCGTGGCAAGTAAGGCCTCTCGATAGAGTGGTTGTGGTTTGTCTAGTATAAGAACCTGATGTTGATAGGAGACGCAGTCTCCTAAAGGTTAGGTGAATTCATATATGACTGATTTATTGGTGTTTTTTGACTAAATAGCTTATTTTATGCACTTGTCAGGTTCAACAGGAGAGGTGTATCAATGTATTCTATGTTTCAATATGGACTCAGCTTGTTTGTAGTTTTGATGCATACAGTTACAGTTGAATAGGTTTATAGTTTTGTTTTAATGTTATTCCTGTTCATGTTATTGTTATGGAGTTGTTTTAAAGCTGATTTTATTTTGGTTGTTATCAACATAGTTGGGGAAACCATTATTTATAAGCGTTCGTTTGATATTTGAAAGTTGAAGTTTTTTTGTATGCAGAGGTGATGAAGGTTTTGTTGATATCATAACATGAAGAAAGGAGATTTTATTGTTAATTCTGTGTTCATAAGAGAAATTAAAGATAGAATTATGATCAAAAGCAGATTTGAGCTTTTTTTACAACCTTCAGGCTGTTGGTTAAAATGAAAATGTCATCAATGTGTCAGGTGCTTATTGTTGGTTTACGTAATCTTTGAAAACTGTGGGATGTGTAATAGTCAGAAAATGTCGGAGACTCCCACACTGATGCAATCGGTCTGTGTGAAGTTGTTCCCATTGCGAATAGTATGGAATCTTAGTAGCGCAAACATGTAGTGGTTTTTGGAGGATAACTAGTTTGATTTTCAGAGGGGTAGAGAATCATTTTTGTATACGCAATAGCAGATGATATTTATAGTTTTAGCTATGGGGACATTAAAAAACAAATTCTTGGCGTCAGGCAAAGCCAGGACACCTTTGGTATTTAATACCTGCAAAAATTCTTGGGTAGATTTTATGTTGTATTTACTGGGTAAATATAGGGAGATAATGTCAATAAATATTTTTGATAGGTCATAGATGGGGGTGTGGATTTGGGAAGTTATCGATCTCAGGGGCAGGGAGCCTGCTTTATGAGTTTTTATGCTACCATATAAATATCTGGGTTGGTAGTATCCAGTAATTTTTTTCAATGAATAGACCTTATCTCAGCATTGTTGACAGAGATTATTGAATTTCCTTTTTTTCCAGTACGAGGATTTTTCTTCAATTTAGTAAATTTGGTATGATGGTAGAGTTATGTCTAAGTTGGTAGTATCCAGTAATTTTTTTCAATAAATAGATCTTATCTCAATGTTGTTAGTGGAGATTATTGAAGTTATGTTTGTTTTTAGTATGTCTTGAGGATTTTTCTTTATAAATTTGGTTTGATGGTCAAGTATGAATTGAAGTTTTGAGTTGCAGTTTTGCTTGTTTAGGATGACATATACATTGGACTTGTCCCCATGTCTGATGATGATATTAGGATTAATGTGGAATTTGTTGGCTGCTATTTTTAGTTTTTTGTTAAAATTGGTTGGGCGTTGAGGAAAATGATTTTTTATTCTTATAACTTTTAGTAGGTCTGATAGGTTAGAGTGTATTTCGATTTGTTTTTCAGATTCAAGTTTTAGGGTTGATGGATATAGAATTTCAATCTCTGTTTTCTTTTTGAGGGGGTTGAATTTGTTTTTAAGATGGCAATTAGGTCCTACATTCAAATGCTCTTTCTGGTCACCAGTAAGGTTATGACTGGAGAAGGTTTTGTAATTTTCTCGTGTATTTGGTAACTGAATATTACCCTTATATAAGTTACAAAGATTCTGTGTAATGTTTGACGGTAACTGAGTTTTTTTTTTTTATATATGACTTGGTTTCTATGGTGCTGGGTATCATTGTTGTATTCTTGTGTTAAGGTATCTTTCAGAATTTCTTGGTATTTTTCAATTTCACTGTTGAAATGGTTGATTCCTCATTCACCGATTTTCTTTGCCTTAAGACTAAATTTTGTCGGAATTCAGTGTTTTTCCTCTTTTCTCAAGTTGTTCAGTTTAAATAATTTGTATTCAGGCAGCAATCCTTGATTAATTCAAATACAGTTAATTACTTCAGACAAGGAAAATTTTTTCAAGTATTTCTTGCTTATGCACAGGAGAATGTGTGTCTGGATGCAGTGTATGCAAGTATTGTCCATATGATAGATTTTGAATACATGAATTCTCCTGCACTACACATTTCATAAAAGTATGGTTGAATTATAGACTATGTTTGAAAAAGTGATCCTAAAAATATCTCAAACATTCATGGGTAAAAGTTAGGCGCACTAAAGGAAACATTTAACACAAAATCACATTCGCATCATCTCTAAAGAAATTTAAGAAAAGAAAAAAGAATGATACAAAAGTAAGATTAAAATGCTCTTTTAGTTTCCAAGTAAACTACATGAAATGAATTTACAGGATCAATTCTAACTAAAAGAATTGAAGAGGTTCAGTCTCAAAAATGATCCACTTTGCACTGATCCACTGTGCCCCACACATACCATTGCGAAAGATAACCTTACATCTCCCTGAAGAGCAAGTACAGTGGTTGAAGTTTGGACAAGAAATAATTTTATTCTAAGACCATCTTAATTTCACCCCGTATAGCACAATTAGAAAATTTGGAATAGTTGTGACTTTATAATGAAAGTAACAATGTCTCTGAATATTACTTCTGGCTCAAGCTTAGGTCCCTTAGCTTGCATACTTTATAGCAATGCTCAAGAAAGGAAGTCTTTCACAAAAAAAGATGACAGGTGTTGATTTGAGAAAAAGGAAACCGTAGCTATCATGTGTATTCACATTTGTAAAAAAATCATGATAATTCACTGTTCCCTGTGATCCACTGTACCCCGGTTTCCCTCCTATATACATATAAATATATATATATATATATATGTATATATATATATATATATATATATATATATATATATATATATATATATATATATATATATATACACACACACACACACACACACACACACACACACACACACACACACACTCACAAAAGATTTTCATTAAACATTCCTTGATGTATTTCGCATATATACCTAATTTTAAAGAGACTATAAATCAGTAGATATTACAGGCATAAAATTTGCAAGAAAAGCAGAATCATAATTCAGCAGTTCATTAGCCAAAGAGTTTCCTGTAATGTAGGCATTAACTTCAATGTCTTCTGATGCTCTTCAGAGAAATTTCCAGACAACCACTGCAAAATCAGAAGAAATCAATACTGGTTAGGTGCCATCCATGTGATATAGTTTTGGCTCATATTCCAAGCTCAAATCTACAATTCAAATGTTCATATTTGGCCCATGTCAAGTTTTAAAAAATGATTGCTATTTTTATTCAAACAGACTTATTTATTATTTATCTTTATTTTACTATTCATTCCGATTTTGATCTCTCTACTCTTTATGGTATAAGATGCTGACTCGTACTGTACTAACTGCTCGGGCTTTACTTAACCAATTCAATTATTGCACAAATAGATTTTCAAAATGAAAGACTTATGTTAATCTAAAGAAAATATTGAGTTGGAAACTTTTTATTCATATTATAACCTCTTGAAGTAAAAGTAAATTGAGTTTGAATCTTTTTTTCCAACTTTTCAACAAATGAATGAAAAAAAAGATTCTTCTTACGAATGAAAGATACATTGAAAATTGTCAAGATTTGTTTTATCCCTTTCTCTCTTAATTTTCTTAATTTTCTTCATCTCTCTCTCCCTCTCTCTCTCTCTCTCAATATATATGTATATATATATATATATATATATATATATATATATATATATATACATATATATGTGCGTGTGTGTGCGTGTATATATATATATATATATATATATATATATATACAAACACACACACACACATATACGTGCACACACACACACACACACATATATATATATATTACTCCTGAGTCTGTCTCACTCTCTACCGTTCATATCATATGTATATATATGGAAAGAGAGAGAAAAAGAGAGATGCATTTCTTTTTATATTTTTTTCATTTTCATTGTTTTTTTCTGAACACTCCTATCCAAATATGTATGACATGTATATTTTATTCATATGTCTAATATGTACATACATGACTAATGTTACTTCCTGTTTTAATGTTGATTTATAGATTTTTGGAGAGAGAATAAAAACCCATTCAAATGTTACTGAAAGTAAATCTATTTGTCAAGATCATAATTATAATTCTCAGCAATGACAAAGACCATTACGAAACTAAATCTCATAGTTCTTATTGTATGAATTATGGATTCTGGAATAAAAGGATTCCGATTGTGCTGAATTCATATCAAATCACCGTAGCCCCACAAATAGCCATCTGCCTGCCTGACCAACTAGTTGAGTGGGCTACAGATTCTTCTCTTTGCTTACGTGTGTTTGTTTGTGTGTGTGTGTGTATGTGTGTGTGTGTGTATGTGTCTCTCTCCAGGCATACCTGGTCTCATTTTGGGGGCTACAATCTTTGCACAAATACACCACTAGGCACCATCTAAAACATTATTTTTGACTTTTCCAAAAAAGTGCTTTTTGGGGGTCTCTATGGTCATTTTGGACCAACAATACCTGAAACAATGCAGATATTTTTCAGATAATTTTAGATGAAAGATCTATTTTTCAAAGATAATTTTAGATAGAATATCTTTTTTTTTTAGATAATTTTTCAGATAATTAGTTCTGGTACATGTTTGGGCTACGATGATTCCTTGATACAAGGTACGGATATCTCTCTTACCTTTGAAAGGGTTTGTTGCAAAATCATCTTGACTAGCTGAAACAGCCTTCCAAATGGGCAAAATAAAATTTGCTGTCAAAAAAAAAATGTAACCCAATAGATAAGCTGCGTAAAATTGTAATATTAATGTATATCTGTTTTTCTTCCATTAATTCTCTTATTTCTCTTCATTTGTGTGCCATTATGTTAGCATGGGTGTAAAACGTAATGATTACAATTGGGACCACTTTCCCTTTATGAACTGAAATAAAAGTTTTTTAACAACTCCACAATCTTTCATAAACAAAAAATAAAAAAGTGATAATGTTTTACTTGAGTTGAAATGTTCAAATAGAGTTTCATACCCGGCAACTCTCAATCAATTTTTTTTTTTTTGACTGCGAAAAAAGTTGATAAAATAGATCGGTAGATAAATGAAAATCAGGTATTGTTTGATTTGATTTTTTCAAAAATTGAAATAGTTTTTTCAATGATACGTGCAATAAACACTTCTCATCCTCTCAATTTTTAAAACATGATGTCTGTTTACATATTCATATCTTTAAAAGAGAGGGAGAGTATGAACCAATCTTCTTAGAGTGAGGCACAGAGAGAGAGAGAGAGAGAGAGAGAGAGGGATTAGAACACTGGGTGAAAGAGACAAATTTAAAAAGCAATGGAAAAACTGTTTTCAAAATGTGGCAACTGGGCTACACATGGAGATTTTCAAGGCTCTAAACCAAAATATGTGACCAGGAGAACTGAAATAAACCCAGGATGGATAGATAGATGAGTTAAAAGGGAGGAATACCTTAACTAATGTTTTTTGCCTGGTCAGGTCAGTGATCATGGCTACAGTGATTCAATCAAATAGAAATCCTAAAGTGCTGAGCCATTTGAGTTAGAGGGGTATGGTAAAATACCTCAACCCAATGATTTGATCTTCTGACTTGTTTTCCTCGACTGAGTGTGGGCTTGCATTGCCATTCTGAAAAATCAAAATTGTCATTGCTAATAATAATGATTTCAGTCTTGAAAAATTTAGCTTTTGTTTCATGTTGATAGTTTTTTTCTTCTGTCTCATGTGACATTGTTTCCTTAGCAACCTAATACATATGTGTGTATACATGTGCGCATGTATGCGTGTGTTTGTATGAATGACTGCTAACATGTATATAATATAGATACATGTATATCTAGATATACTTATAGATCTCGAGTTAAGCATTAAATTGAAAATTAGCACTTGTAAAACTTAATCTATCCAAAGCGAGGAAATTCTTATTTTATCTACAAATAAGGCTATGTCATTACCAGCTGTGAACCAACTTTTTTTTTCTCAACTCATACTGTAAGAGAGTAAGTTATAAGCATGCAAGAACTGAAATCTTCTGACTGGTCCTTATCACATCAAATCATTATATGGCAAAATCAATCCTATTTAGTGGTCATATGAAGAGCCTCATGATTGAAGGCAAGGAGTAACTACAATTTTGAATGATCAGTCTTTTAGCATCCGCCATTGGACATTGATCCTTCCCAAGTTTCACCAGACCTCTCTATCGTGGATATTGTGGAGGCTGTACTTCCACAACTTGTCTAGCCTGTCATGCCATCTTATGTTCTGTTGGCCATAATTTCGCTTATATTCTCTGGGGATCTAAGCTCATTTTAAATGGATAATGTTACCAAAATATAATTGCTCATTGATGTATTGTTAAGACACAATCTCGCTCTGAATAAACATTTTTGATATTTCAATATAATCTAAACTCAATCTCATTGGTATCAATTCCATATGAACTTGATATTTTAGTCCTCCCATAAGCATCAATATCTTCATTCGTTTCAATTTACTGAGCATCGAAACTTTCTTTTAGAAATAAAAGAGATGTTTATGTATTACTATATTTTTTTTTTATTGCAAATGGTTCATAGTTACTTCTTGCCAGACTATAGTGTAAGTGATAGAATAATCTTATCAATACAAGGACAAATAAGAAATATTTGCTTCTCATTCACAGTTTTTGGTTTATCAATCATCTCTAATATAGAGATTGCTTGCAGTACACCATAATGGGGAATGTAAATAATTTTGGGTGTATAGTATGAAATCTTCTGCATTCTCCAATCTCTGTGTGTAAACTTATCGTTGTTGGCTTCCAAAGAAAATTTTAGTTTACAACACATGAACAGATGAGTAAAAATAATGCATCTATTTGTGCTTGTATCTTGTTTCTGTTGAAGTTATTTACTTCAAAAGTTTCTAGATGTCTTTTTTTCATGTGTCATGTTTTAGCTGTATCTATTCTGGCAGTTGTTCACTGTTTTCATATTAGTGAGTTCGAGTTGCTTATCATTCTTTGACAGAAATTTTTTCTAATATTTTTCTTTGCAGTATACTTGATGAATTTTCTCATTTTTTTCCTTTTGTTCATTGATGAAAACTTTTTTTCTTGGATGTTAGCTATACCTTTTATTATTCTAAATGTTTGTATTGCGCCTTCCCTTATTCTTCTTCCTTTTAGTGTAATTTTAGTATTTGAAGTACGCCTCCATATGAGAGGTTTTTATATTCCAGGACCATTTTTATTGCCCCTCCTTGTATGTTTTCCAGTTCTATAGCATTTTTAGTTGTGGATCCTATACTTAGAAAGTGTATTCTGCGTGATCTAATACATGTCGTGTATGGTATCTATGAAGTTTTTTAGTCTAAGCAGTCAAATCTGGATCTTACTATACCTGTTATGTGAGCTACTTTTTTTTAGTAATTTCTGGTATCTGATTGTGTATTTGAAAATCATTAGATATAGTGATACAGTCAAAGATCCAGTATTATGAAAAGCTTCATTTATCAATCATATTGTATGAATCTTCAAAATTTCTCTTGGCAAATGAATGAAAAATATCTGTCAGAACTCTCATCTTTCCATGAAAAATGAATTATGCAAAACAGCTTCATCTGTGTAATGATTGTAAGACCCTGGGCAAAGCCTTCAGCCTAAAGTGTTATTTTGAACTGAACTGCTGATTTTTGGCCACCCATTGTGGATGTTTATGTTGAGCTGAAATTAAATAATTTCATGCTGCTGTAACAATTTCATATAATGTCAGAGACACTCGAATAATTATTACTCGATATTGCAGAATAATCATCAGCAACTTAATCTTCTAGATTTGATTGCTTCAGTTATGCATCGAGTTAAAACACTCGATCATTGAATAACAAATTTGAACTCATAGACAAATCAAGCATTGGTTGATTAATTCATTCAGATAGCATGGCTCAAAGTGTCTAAAAATCATTGGATAAGGTGTTATTGAATTTATTAGTTGATATCTTTATGAAGATGATAACTGCCAGTTACTTTATCATTGAATCACTGTAGCCCAACAAATGGCCCACATGATCAACCAGCTAAAGGAATTCTTGGTGGTTCTGTAGTGGTTCTAGTAGAAGCGCTGACGCCACTGGAAGTGTGTAAAGAGAAGGTGAGGTGAATGAAGAGAATGAAATGCACGCCAAGTATGGACTCGTACGCGGAGATGAAACAAGGTGAAAAGAACACATATATTTTGGATAGACAAGTAAGACGTGCGTTTAATACAAGGACATAAACGACAAATAAAAATGAAGAATATATAAGAGTAACATAAATCTGATTGATTGTGTAAAGTGATGAGAAGAGGAGAGATAGCGAGGATCAGTCTTCATGTAAAGTAGAATATTTGAAATGAAAATCATTTGATTTTTTTAAAATTTGGATTAATAGATATAATTCTTTTGTAGAAATATTCATACTAAACTTCTGATTGACATATATTAGTCAAAAAATTTTATCAGTCAAATAGGAGCAGAAACTTGAAGATCAGTTTGCTAATACTTAGAGTAAATAGTTGGCCATTACAGATTTTTAAAGATTAATCATAAGTATGAAAGAAGATTTCTTGAAATAATTCCTGTCCATTGGATCAGTAGAAAATTTTTTCATGCAGATAATTTTTCTGAAAAGTCCAATGAATGCACACACCTACACAAATATATATAAGCTGCGATTGAGGTAAGATGAATTAATAACACAAGATCTGTCAGAATGAAAGCAGAGAATATCAAGAACTGTCAACCAAGACTGTCAACATAAGTTCTCTTAGTTTTTAAGCTGGTCTGGCTAGCTGGCTGGCTGGCTGGCTGGCTGGCTGGCTGGCTGGTTGTGTATGTATTATGCATACAAGCCATACTGATGGAGCTATACAGCTGAAAGTTTAAACGTTCACTCCTTATTATGTCTACATTTGAACCTTTTTTTTTTAATCCCCCTCTCAAAGTAGGTTTTTAGTGGGGTTTCAACTTGCTGTGTAGGTTCATGCTAAATTGATCCCTTGTTTGTGTATGTTTTTTGAAAATTATGACTGCATTGATCGCTAACTGAAAAAGGGTAAGAGAAGTAATTTATTTATTGATTACTACTTTTCTCAATTTTTTTTAATTGATCATCCTCAATATAGCATGCTTCAAAAGACATCGGTCGATTGATGGTTTACATTGAAAGACCACCCAGACCTATTCTTCTTCTCTCTAATTTTCTTGCTTCTTCTCTGTTATTCATTTTTTTACTATAAAAATTACGATTATCGCTTTCTATTTATATTTCTCTCTCATCATCTATGTCACTCTCTCACTCTCCTCCATACTTATATGAAAAACTCAAAATATATTGATCACAAAAAAGTATATAATCAAACAAATCAAAGAAAACACTAAGCTCCTGGTATTGAATGCACTGTTCTCTCCTTGAAAATAAGCCCTGAAAATTTACCCTGTATCCCTCAGGCCAATGGTTACTCCTTTCCTAAGTGTTTTCTATTTCAATCTTCTTTTTTTTCTAATATTTTGCAAGTCAAAATTTGGTAGTGTCCTTGAGGCAGGAGAGCCCTTGATACTGGGAATACCGTACATATGAAAAACATATAATGTTTATCCCTTGAACTTTTTTGTATTTTAAGTATTGTATAGAAGTTAACAAATGTTTGTTGATTTCTGTTGAAACAACAATGACGTTTAGATTCTCTTAACAGCCATTATCATTGGATCAATGGCTCCTTTGATGGTTGAACTTTGATGTACAATGTCTTCCACATGTAAGGCATGGAATCCCATCATCGACTTGAAGGGAATGTGTGATATTTGTTTATTCCTTTTGTGGCGGTGCCCTCCACGGGAATGGTTGTTTCCAAAGATTGCAGTACCCTGTCAGTAAGCCCAGCACCATGCTGCATGATTGGAAGCAAGGATTTCCAACTGACCGGGGGTATCATGCAATTCTTGAGGATAGCATTTAAGTGGTCCCTGAAATGCTTATGCTGGCCTCTGGATGAGCCCTGACCTTTGACAGTTTTCCCTAAAGTATTTGTCTTCGGAAGCAGTTCTCAGGCATCTGGATAATGTGGACGATCAATTGTAATTGTTGCTTGACAGTCATGGACTCAATGCCTGAGCTCTTGCCTTGTTGTAGAATCATGACTTGGGGATAAAACTAATATGATTCAATTTGCACATAGTCCAGAAAATTTCTTTGGTTCTATAAAAGAAGCAAATCCAATTCAGTTTTTTTAGGAACATGTAGATTTTGAGGCTCTTCCTGAATTCTTGGGCTCAGACTTGAGTCCAGAAATCAAGCAGGTAAGTCATGAGTATGCATTATACTGTATCCAACCACTTAAGATAGTCTTGGAGAATTATGATTGAATGAATATTTACTTTGGTAATCACCTCCAGAATCTAGTTAACAACAATTCATTTTGATACTTGTCCTCCAACCAATGTTTTTACTCTGATCTATTTCAAATAGGGAGCGCAAAAAGCCAAAATTTCTTTTTAAAAATGGAAAAATCTTTATATATATCGTCTATAACTTTGAAAAGAGTCATTAGCATTCCAAGATTTGTTTGGATAATTGAACTCATTCTTTGAGCTACTAAGTTGTTATCACTGATGTTGTACACCTGACAAAGGCTGTAGAATGGATCAACAACATCAAGACAAAAAAATGAGTTCAGTTGTCCAAACAAATTAGGAACCTTTCAATATTTTCCTTCTTTAAGAAAGATCCTAAAATGAAAATGCGTGTACCAGAACTAATTATTTAAATAAATCAAGAAAAAAAAGATCCTTGATACAAAATTATCTAAAAAAAAATTAGATCTTTTATCTACAATTATCTAAAAAATACCAGCATAATATTTTGGGCATTATTGGTCCAAATGACTATAGAGAATAAAAAAAGCACTTTTTTGAAAAAGCAAAAGCAGCATTTTTAGATGATGTGCAGTTGTTCACTCATGCAAATTTTCAAGGTTGTAGCCCCCAAAATGTGACCAGAGAGACACAAACATATATACAGAAACACAGAGCCAAGAGAGAAGAATTTGTTGGCCATTTGTGGGGCTGCAGTGATTCAAATGTTGTTGTCATTGCTTTTTCCAGGATAAGAAATAAAGTATTTATCAGATAAAGTAATGTTATATATGCATATTATGAAAGGAAATTAATTTAAAGGCAATAGCTCTCTGAACAGATTGCATTGAATTTCTTTTTGTTTTCACTGTTTTTGCTATTGCATCAGTTCTAATCTGCTAAAAGCAAAGACAGAGAATGATGCTGAAAAACATGTATTGGGACAGTATAACACAGTTGATCCTTTCTCTTGGCTTGTGGTGACTCGCAAAGAATTGAACGAAAAAAAGCTAAGAATTATTACAAGTGAACTGCTTGGACTCGTGCTCTCCTTGTTGTTGAAGTTGTTATTCTCAACCCCCTTTCATAATTCGGTATTGGTTTGTCCAAACAAAACAAACTTGCATTGCGAGGAAAATTATGAATCATCATCATCACCCTTTTAGTGCCCGTCATTGGACATAGACCTTTCCCAAGATTTGACTGACCACTTTATTGGGGTTGTCTCTGAGTCAGTATTTTCTTAATTTTGTCTAGCTCGTCATGCCGTTTTTATTTTCTGTTGTCCACAGTTTGGCATGAGTTCAGGGGATCCACGTTGTGAGCCATAATGTCCAGCAGTTGTCTGATATTCTTGCAATATGACCAGCCCATTGCCATTTAAGTTTTCCAATGGTTTCTATGATATCAGACAACTGTCTAGTAAATTCAGTTGTGGTGGTTGTAGAATTAGGCTACCTAGATGAAAATACTACCACTATGAGTTGAATCATATATTCTGGTCTGATAAGTCACTCAAAAGGGTGATCAATCAAAACATGAATGTTACTTTTCTTTGAGCTGTCATAAAAAGTACTAATTTTCAATAAAAAGAAAGTATAAATGCTGCTGGGCATAAACTAAGGGATCAATTTCGTATAAACTTTCACTATAAATTGAACTCTTCAATAAAAACCTATTTGGGTGGGATTTTCAAAAAACAAAAGAACATTTTCCCTACTTATTGGGGGTATGTTTGTGTCCAAAATTCCCAGTTTTTTTTCTATGACTGGTTAGGCCTGGATGAAGTCTGGACAAACGGATTGATTGATTGATATAAATGTCGTGAATAACCTAAACCCAGCAACAGTGATTAAACCGATCTATTGTGAGTAGATGTGATTAGAAATAATAATTCTTCAGTCAAGTAACTCGCCGCTATACCTTGATGCTTTTTAGAACCTTGTAACATATGTTCAGTAAACATAAGACTCATGCTGATATGGGGATGTTGCCTCCACAACCACACATAGGCAGGCTATTGCACATACACCATCCATTCCTCTCATCTATGCTCACCAACCTTATCCCTTGCTCTTCTCATTCACTCACTGTGTTACTTCCACAAACATCAGGCTTGTTGTTTGTTGGAATCACCCCAAAAACAACTGACATGAAACAAAATCTCCAGAGTCATTGAGTAATCCATTATTTACTTTTGCTTCTGCTCTTGCTGCTGCTGCTGCTCCAGATGCTTATGGGACATACATACATTTTTTACTTACATTAGTATGTCCAATCCAGAATCCACAGTTGCCATACAACAATCCATCTTTCATCCTTCTTGTCTTTTATTCTTTCTCCCTCATTTCATTATCATCTTTTTGTCCTTCTATATCTGCCTATATCTATCTATCTATCTATCTATCTCTATTAACCTATATCTATCTATCTATCTATCAATCTATATCTACCTAGATCTAACTATCAATATCTATCTATCAATCTATATCTACCTAGATCTAACTATCAATATCTATCTATCTATCTATCTCAATCTATATCTACCTAGATCTATCAATATCAATCTATCTATCTATCTATCTATCTATATATATATATATATATATATATATATATATATACACACATATGTATCTGTTCACTGGCACATTCACCTCTTTCTTTTTCTGTCCATCATTTTTCCAGTTTCATTTTTTACATCTTAGTGTCTGCTTTTTATACAAATGTCCCCTGAGGATCAACATGAGCAACACCATCAGTTGCATCAGATCCACCATCACCACCATCATCACCACCACCACTACCACCATCATCATCATCATCATTGATATACAGATCATCAATCCACTCCCAATACACCCTGCGCTCTTCCTCTGCCTCTCTTCTTCATATCATCATTATTGATATTATAGTTATTAATATCACAAAGGCATAGCTCATTCCAAAGGTGCATGTTTGGAAGGTGTCGGAATTTATGGTATGTGGAGCAGGCGGCCATAATTGTCATGTAAAATAATTTTCCATCTGTTGTACAGAACTATGGCATTGAAGTATTTCAGTTACTTCTTTCAGTGTTGCCTATTTAGATATTATACATATAAATTTACATCCATAATCTTTTAAAATTTATTTTTATCAGATTTTTTGAGAACCACTGATCCCAAAAACTTCAAACATGACATTGCAATGTCTTCTTTGTATGATGACCAGTTGTTGAGTAATTGCGGTACATTAGATTTCTTGAGAACTGCTGATCCAAACAACTTCAAACTTGACTCTGCTATGTCTAGTGCATGTAAGAACATATCCGGTGAAAATCAACTTTGTACAATGGCCTGCTGTTGGGTTCTCTTGGTGCATACACACATACACACAGATTTCTCAAATCATTGTCGGATGAGCTGATGGTAGCACTGAAGATGGCAGTACTATTGGTATTGATAAAGATGGTACTGGCAGAGTGAAGTGACTGCCACTGATGATGGTTATGATGATGATGATTTATTTTTGGAAATCACTGCTGCTGCTGCTACTGTTGCTTTTTCATCATTCTTTCAGCCATCATCATCATCATTGTAAGAGGATGACATTGTTCTCCTTCAATCAGCATCACCACTACTATCACTATGTCTCTTCTCTTGCTTATCATCATCATCATCATCATCATCATCATCATTATTGGAAACTGCCAACTAAAACTGTCAACGTAGTTTTCTTCAGTTTTCAAGTTGGTCTGTCTGCCTGGCAATGCATGATATATATATGTATCTCTCTCACACACACACAGCACTAATTGAGCTAGAGGGCTGAAAATTGAAACATTTACACCTTATTATGTCTACAATAAACATTTTTTTTAAATTTGTTAAGTGTGTCTTTGCTGAATTGGCCCTGACTGTGTTCTTGCTCATTTTTTGAAAATTCAGACATTTCAGTGATCCAAAAAAAGGCAAGAGAAGTAACTCAATCTGTTCTTATAATTAATCATCCCCAACACAGCATGCTGCTAAAAACCATTGATCATATGAGATGGTTTCTCTTGAGTGACTATCCAGACCTGTATTTTCTTCTTTTTCTAATATTATTTGTAAGCTGCTGTTCCTCCCCTTTCTCATCACCATAACTGTTCTCCTTGACCTCCTCTCCGAACATCTTCATCATTTTCCTTCTCTCTTCCCATTTCTAACCTTTTTCTCACTATATCTCTTTCCTCTCAACCTTGGCACCAGCAATCTCTGCCTCGTCGTGTCCCTTACAGCTATCACAATAATTCCTTTTCTATGACTACTTGTCTTTCTTAACATTTATCTATACTAATATTTGATCCTTTTGTTTGTTTGTTCATGCCTCTTCTCCACTAAAACTACAAGGCTGAGTGACCTGAATAAAGAATCACCCCCCCCCACTCCCAAAGTCATTTGAGGTCACCAGAGGTCATTATTTGGTTTTAAACATCGAAAAAATTTAATTTTTATACCAGGATTTTCATCATTTATTCTTATCATGAATGGCTCACATTTAGGATAAATTCAATTATTGAACAAGTTTTGGTTTTCTTCGGTTTTATTTTTCTCTGTGGGTGCAGATTGAAACGTTTGATTGTGTTAGTAAAAGTGACACAGGGATGTTTTTCAGTTTTCCTTCTACTTCTCTTTTCTCAATGACAAAGTGTCGGAGGGGTAGAGCACGGGGAGACATGGCCATGTTACTGTTAAATAAGGTCATTTTTTTATGGTAAAGTTTAAAGTCATTATTCTATTACCTTTGCTGAATGGAGTATTATAAAACATCATTATTGGATTTTTACTACTATTTACTCTCATCTTAATTTTGGGTCGACCTTTTCTATTATAACTCAAATAAAACCATCAATCAATGACAGTGAGTTAATAGCAAAGATTGGAAGTAAAGATTTTGGTTTCTGTGCAAACTATTTTTTTTTTTCATTTATTGCGTTAGGTAAGATGAGATAAAAAAACATTTTTCAATCTATTTTGAAGTTCTGATATTCCCGGATAACACCAGATGTCTCTGCTGGTCTTCATATTTTTTCTTTTCTTCCTCTTTTATCACCACTTCTATTCTTGTCTTCTTCTTTCACCTCTCTCTCTCTCTCTTTCTCTCTCTCTGCCTCTGCCTCTATAACTAACTTTCTCTTTCTTTTCCATTGCCTTTCTTTTTTTCCTATCCACACCTTTTTTTAACGACAATATCCATCTCCTCTTCATCATCATAACTATGAACCATTATTTCATTCTCTCTCTATCACAGTCTCAATCTTTTTTAGATACTGTCAACCACAACTGTCAAAATAGCTATTTTCAGTTTTTAAGTTGGTCTTGCTGGCTGGTTAGCTACGTATGTATATAAAGTTGAGTGATTCCCTGGAATGACATTGTGTGATGGCCATACTCCAGAATAAGATGGCATTGATCGTGTATGTGTATAACGCTTACAGGCCACAACAATGGAACTAGAGGGCTGAAAATTTAGACAATAACTCCTTATGTCTAGAAAAAAACGTTTCTTTTGTTTTTTCAAAATCCCCCCCCCCCCTTAAGTGGCGGGGGATCAATTTACAATGTAAGTTTATGCTAATTTGATCACAATGATCAAATAAAAGGCGAGAAAATTGACATATTCACTGATCACACCTTATTCCAATTGTTTGATTGATCACCTCCAACAAAGCATGCTGCCAAAAAAGATCAGTCGCATGACTAACAAAACCTGTTTCTTTTTCATCTTTTTTGGCAAGTTAACTTGGACTGTCCCATTTTGTGTGGGAATATTCTTTCCTTTTATGTCAATAATATTTTTGATTGTTAGTTTGGAGCTCAACCTTATTATCAACAACATACATTTTCCTTCTTTTCCTTTCATTAACTTGGAGGTGTTCACTTTGACTTTCATTAGATAACAAGAACCATACTTTCAATGATGCCTCCACCATCCTTACATCCATATCTGTGATTTCTGATTTTAAAGGGATTCTTAACAAAGAAGTAGTAGTAGCATTACTAATCATGGTTATAGTAGCAAGAGGAAGAAGAAGGTGAAGAGGGTTCACTCAAAAATATGGTTTTTAAAAAAACAATCAATAAGTTTAAAATGAAGTAAGTTTACAATATTTATCAGTGATTCATTCTTGAGTCTTAGTGTATGGTGATTTTTTTTTGTTATGTGGGCTTTGAATGAGTGTATATAACATTTTTAGCTATAAAGTTAGCTGGAAATTGGAGAGTTTAGCAGATTTTAGCCATTTTTGCAGACAGTTTTAGTTATTGATAACAAACGATACTTGGCAATACTGAAAAAACAAATACTCAATACCTTATCTAATAATCCAATTAGATGGCCTTTTAATGACATCACATCTTTTTATTTTATAACATAATAGCAACTGGTGAATAAAACACAAAACCCCTTCTTCCTCCTTCTGTTGTTTAATGTAACTGACTGACCGACCGACGGAGCAAGGATGGGGACTTCTAAGAGTTGGGGTGCGAGCATGCTCCTCCAGAAAATTTCAGAAAATATGTATCCAAGACTGTCTAAAATTGCGTTTCAGGGTCAATCAGTCATCAAGATCAAGAGTTGCTTAGATGTCTATCCAAAACATGTTCCAAAAGTGTTTGATGTGATCTTTTAAAATAATGTGATAATCAATAATTTAATAAATCTAACACTTTTTATAAAATGCATAAGAATTTTCCTTTTATGCGTGGGAGCATAAGAACGTATCAAAATGCATTCGTCTCAAGAAGAAAGCATGAAACTTGGACACTGTGAGTACTCTTCATAAGTTAAGAGGTTGTAATATGAGTTTATTGAATTGTCACCTTAAATTGTTTTTCATATTAGAAACTGTCAACCAAAACTGTCAACAACACTTTCTTCAGTTTTCATGTCAGTCTGGCTGGCTATGTATGTATCATGCATATAGGCCACACCAATGATGCTACAGGAATGAAAATTTCAATGTTTAATCTTTAATGCTGGGCCTCACATGGAGAGACCACAAGACTGCACAGTACATCTGAGAAAAGACAAGAGTCAGGGACATCATAGAATCCATTAAAAAGCTCAAATGGCGGTGGGCTGGCCATGTTGCAAGAATTGTAGACAATCGATGGACATCACGACTCATGACATGGATCCCCCGAGATCACATGCAAAACTGAGGCCAACAGAATATTAGATGGAGAGATGAGCTAGACAAGTTCAGGAAGTACTGGCTCCGTGACGCCCATGATAGAGAAGTGTGGCAAATCCTGGGGAAGGTCTACGTCCAACAATGGACGTTAAAAGACTGATGATGATGATGATGTCTATAAAAAAAACATTTTTTTTGTTTTTAGAAAATGGCCCCTAAAATAGGTTTTCAATGGGAATTCAATGAAAGTCTATACTAAATTGTTTACTTATGCTTTTATTATTAATCATCACCCAACAAAATGCAAAAGAAGTAAATTATTCATTGATCACCCAATTTTTGAATTTTTTTTTATTAATCACCCTCAACACGGCATGCTACCAAAAGACATTGGTCTCGTGAGAGTTTCTATTGTGTGAGTAAACTGGCCTGTTTTATTCTAAATTCTGATTTCTCACGAGAATTGATTTTTTCTCTCACAGAATTTTGATATACTGGAATAGTTTACCATCCTAAGTAAAATAATAGGTCAAGTATCAATAATTTTCAGAATAACTTGGATGAATATAGATCATATAGGAAAGAACAGAAATTGATTGGGCAATTTTAGGAATTATCAGCTGAAATATATTGAAGAATTTAGGAAAAATAAATGAAATGTGCCTCATAAATGTTTCTCTATTCTGATAGTATTGTAATTCTTCTTTAAGTTTCATGCATATTTTTATAACTTGAATTATTGTGTATAGTTGAATACAGATTTTCAATGTAAATTGTCCATGAAGATGCCTATAGAGGCAGTTTTATTTAATGAATAAATAAACAAGAATTTTTGATAAAAAAATCTTTTAATCACTGAGATATTTCTAAAACTTCTCTTTATTAAAAATCATATCCCAAAATCCACACCCAAACTGTCAAAATAGGTTTCCTCAGTTTTCAAGTCAGTCTGGCGGGCTACCCAAGTATATGAGTATCGTGTGTATATGCTGCACCAATGGAGCTAGAGGGCTGAAATTTTCAATATTTATTCTTTACGTCAAGAAAATAACATTTTTTTTGTTTTTTCAAAATTCTTCCAGTATATACTTTTTTTCTAAAGGGGGCTTCAGTTTTCAAAGTAAGTTTATACTAAATTTATTCTCTAGTTTGTGTCTGATTGTTTTCTGAAAATTCAGAATTTTTTAGGGATCATTGCTAAATAAGAGGCGAGAGAAGTAACTTATCCTTTAATCACCTCCTTTTCCTATTTCTCTAATTGATTACCCCCAACATGGTATGCTGCCAAAACACCTATTGCTTCATTTTATTTCATTGAATTTAAATCTGCAGAAATCTCAAACCCAGTAGATGTTTACATACTTGGACTCTCTCCCCATTTGTCATCATAAAACCAAACTGATAAAAATCATATTGTTTTTTGGGAAAAGATATAGATTTTAACGAAGTTGGGTAAGAAGCAAACTTTGTAATTCTATCGTTTATGAATTAGTGAAACCGATGAACATAAAGAACATAAGTAATGTTTTTCCTAATATCAAGATTTGAGTTTTGTGATTTCGGGTTTTGATGTTACTGTATTCGCCAGTATATAAGAAAAAATTTAATTTTTAAAAAGAATGCAAGTACATTGCATCCAATGCACTGGTATTATGACTGGGGAGCAGACTACCAAAGCTCAATATAGATAATTGTGGGGTTCTGATGACTTGCAGTGAGTGGTAGTTTTCTGAATATCCTTGTAAACCAATCACCTTATATTCTGACATATATGGCAATTATTTGATAGCTGAGGCTTAGCAGGAGAGTAGTGGGATGGGGCTATGGCCCCCCGGAGTGCATGTATGTAGGGGCACTAAATTCCTTTGGCCTATAAGGTCTGTTATTAATCATGCCCTTGTCTGGACACTGCTTTTGCCCCCAGACTCTTTATTTGACCCCAGTAGCTCAACTAGTGAGGATCAAACTTACTAGCAAGGTGTGTGTGTGTGCGTGTTTTATCTGTGTGTGTGTTAGTGCGTCCTTGTGTGTGTGTGTGTGCGCGTATGTGTGTGCGTGTCTGTGTGTGTGTGCGTGTCTCTGTGTATGTGTGTGTGCTTTTATCTCTCTGTGTGAATGCGTCTGTGTGTGTGTGTGTGTGAGTGTGTGTGCGTCTGTGTGTGTATGTGTGTGTGTTTATCTCTGTGTGTGTGTGAGTGCGTCTGTGTGTGTGTGCGTCTGTGTGTATGTGTGTGTGTGTGTGTGTGCGCGTGCTTTTTATCTGTGTGTGTGTGTGAGTGCATCTGGGTGTGTGTGTGTGTACCTGCGTGTGTATTTGCGAGTATGTGTGTGTATGTATGCATGCATGAGTGCTAACAACCTCTGTCATCTACTAAAGATTTAGCTCATGGTGATTTCAGCAGCTGTTTTCCCATAATGCCCCTCCCGTTCACCTGCTGCAACCTTACACTGCCTGTAGTCATCAGAGTACACATAGAAAAGTCAATATTCCTCATCTACAAACTGACGCTAATTACGTCACATCAAAGTTATTCCATAGAAAGGTATACCATGATTGGAAAATGACAGATCAACAGGTAGATCGGTAGAAATAAAAGTTCACCTTCACTTGCAGTCACAATTACAATAGCATGTGACTTATTGCTGATATGAGAGTGGATCGATGACATCCTCAACACGGTATGAATGAACGATTCCATCAACAGAAATATTCAAATGTCAGTAATAATCAAAACTGTAATATTATCTGTGTCATGTTTGGGCTCAGTTGCTACTTTAAAAAAATGGCACTTATTACCTTTATTTGACTCGTAACAAAAGGTGACATTTTTTTGGTAGACCGGGTGATGTTGATTGTTTTGATTAAAATTAAACAACATGTTTATTCATTCTGTCAAAATAGGGATAAAGGGAATGGGTGCTCAATAGTGAATTGTACAGTTCTACAAACTCACTCACTCACTTGATGAGGAAAACGGTGCACAACTTTGGGGCACTAATTTTAGCGTTGAATGAATAAGTGTGTAGAAAATTCATCAGAGGAAAACATGAATCAATACATGAATTATATTGTTGTTGCTTTCAATGAATTAAATTATTTATATCTGTAGGAAGAATTAATTAGTAATGAATATTGTATAGCTGATAACAGCTGGAATAACTAAAAAGAAGTCAACTTTGGGTCCAATTAGGGTAACAAGTGTTCCAAAAAATGATCAGTTTCAATAAAATTTGGATATCAGTTTGCTTTTTGGATTGATTCTTTTGAAAAATATTATAATTTAGAATATTTGAGGTTTTGAGTCAATGTACAAAAATAGATAAACTAAAAAATATCTAGTTGTTAAAAACATGTTTGTTTGGAACTTATTTACAAAATTTAGAGTTATACAATCTCTTGAGAAGATGATAGTTACTGTTTGCTGATAATTAAAAGTTTTCATACTTTTAATAAGTGCTCGACTTATTTTATAATTTGATCTAAGGTATTAATCAAAAATGGATTATTCAGCAAAAAAATTGGAGAAAAATATTCAATGTTTTGAATTATTCTATGTATATTATTTGGTTTTGAATTGTTTAAAAATTTACCTTAAAATATGTGCTGTTGGCTGCAGACAGAAAGAATTGATTAGAAAATGTTTAGTTATTCATCGCATAGCATAAGAATAAACAGGTAAATTAGAATTAACTTGTTAGAAACCATTAGGTATGAATGATATGAACGCAATTTTCATCGGAAAAATGACACCTGAGAAATTTTAAAATCTGGCAAACATCAGCATATTATCTGATTTTAATAAAATCTTTGATACTTAATTTTTTAAAAACTATTTATTCAAAAGATAATTCTTCATTCCAAATATTGGAAAAGAAATTTCTTTCATATGATTCCTACCTCAACTTTTATTATTTTGATGATTTATTTTATCTATGCGTTAATATTTTCATCTATTTTCACACATGTAACAGATAAATACCTCGAGATATCAATATGTATTTACCTTTTTTAGAAAAGCGCTCAGGAACTGCTCAAACTGAGTGTAATTGATAAAAATGATGGGTCAGTTTGCAATGTAAGTTTATGCTAAATAGATCCCTTAGTCTGTGTCTGATTTTCAAAAAATCAGACTTTTTGTGATCGCTGCCAAACAGAAGGTGGGTGAAGAAACTTATTCATTGATCATCCCTTTTTTCCAATTTTCTAATTGATCACCCCAACTAAGAATGCTGCCAAAAGACATGATGGCTTTTATTGAGTGACTAACCAAACCTGTCTTTTTCCTTTTTCAGATTTCCCTTTGAGTCTCTCAACCTCTTGATTTTGTCATTTTCAAATTATAATTCTTCATCTCATTCTTTCATCACTACCTTTCTTTAACCTCCATATGATTACTTCACATCATTTTGTAGTATTTAACTTCTTGCTACTTTATTTCATGCTATTACAATTGCCATCTCTTGACTAATGCTCTCTTTGCTGCTGCCTCTGTTTAACCCTTACTCTCCTCTTTTCTCCTTACTCTCCAAGTAAGCCACATTGTTCCAGACAATTGTGCAGATTTTTAGTATTTGCCTCTAACATTCCACCTCTGTTTTCCTTCCTTTTCTTCCTCAATTAGCTGAATCTAATTATTCCGGTAACCACTTAAAGAAATCTTGAAGATAGTTTATTTGTAACCCACCATACTTGAGTTTTTTTTAACCATATTACATGCTCAGCCTGAATACTTTGCTCTGTTCATGGATTTTAACCTTATATAACTTACTTGGAATTTGTGTTTTTATAAGTTGAAGCTCATCTACTTAAAATGGAATAAAGCTATGAAGACATTATTATTCCTGGTTGTTTCTGAAATTCTAACCTGAGGTATCGTTATTATTCAATGAATTTTGGGGGCCAACAAATTCAACCTTTGTTCATTCAATCAAAACATTTCAGCCAACACATTCCTCAGGCTTCCTCAAGTGTATGTTATACTTGGTTATCTTCTTTAGAATTTCATGTAGAATTCTTTTGCTCATTCAAGAAGATCAGATTTTTCTCTCCATCCTTTTTTCTTTGTTATATGTGCCATTTTTCCTCTTGAGATTGAACCCATAACCTTTTTCTCTTGTCAGTGTTTTGTTTTGTTCTCCACTTCAAGCTGCAATGATCTTTTCTCCAGATAGTCTATCTCTTCATTGCCTCTTAGAAGTCAAATATGAACATTCCAAGGGAAATTATGAATCACTGCCAATCGTATAAGCTACCTTCTACCTCATAAGTAGTGATGCTGGTAAAATTATGATACCTTGATGGAAATATTACTTGCATGGTTTGAATCATAAAATTATGATTAAAAAAAACCCTCAGGTCTGGTTGGTCATTCAATAGGGTGATTAATTAAAAAATTGAAAAAAGAGGTGATCATTGAACAAACTACTCCTCTTGCCTTTTTGGGACTGTGATCTCTAAAAAGTACAAATTTTCAAAAACCATCATGGATGCTGCTGGGCACAAACTAAGGGACAAATTTATCATAGACTTACATTGGAAAATGAACCCCCCACTAAAATTCTATGGGGAAATTTTCAAAAAACAGAAAAAAAAACATTTTTCATAAACATTGATAGGAATGTGTGGGCAAAATTTAAAGTTGCTTCTATGAATATTTAGGGTTGGGCAAAGTCTGGATTGATAGGTAAATAGATATATAGGAATGTCAGAACACACAAAAAACCAGTGTTGTGGGTAGAGGTGATTAATTACTAATTTTTTTGTGAACTGCTAATTTTAGTTATCTGTAACCTCTTAGTCAGAGCCCATGGAATTAAATGTACATCAATTCATCCTGCTTAATAGGCTCCTATATAAACAAGAAACAAAAGTTCAATAAACGTCCACTATAAAGTTTAAATACCATTACTGCCAGATAATATGACCCTGGGTAAAATTTTTGGTAAGAAGTATCTTAGCAAGAAACACGTTTCTATCAAGTTTCCAGTAAATTTGACTAAAAACAGCCAAGAAAATCAATTTCAAAATAAAGTTTGAATACCATTATCAATAGATCATGTGACCCTGAGTGGAAGCCTTTTATAAGTAAGATGCATTTTATCAGGGACTCCTTTCTACCAAGTTCCAAGTAAATCTGATGAAACTGCTGAGAAAATTGATCTTAAAACAACGTTTAAATGCTAGTATTGCCATATCATGTGGCCCTGAATATTGGATTTTTCTAGATAAGTAGCATCTCATCAAAAAACATCTTTTTAGCAATTTTCAAATGAATCTGACGTAAAACAGCTGAGAAACAATACGGAGACAGACCAACTGACTGGCAGACGGACCAAGCCTCTTATTGCGAGGACACTTTTAAAAATGATACTTGAAATTTGCCTGTTCTTATCAGTAATAATTATAACATACTTACAGATGCTCTCACAGAATTTTTTTCCCATAAGGGTCTCTCAAATTTCCGTACTCATGGAACTCCTGTGACTGACTGAGAAATTTTTGAAACCTAAAAGATGGTTAAACAAAGGTAGAATAACTTATGAACTCCATGATAAAGAATAAAATTACAAATACCAATAAAACTTAATTGCATGCCGTAAGATCTTAGAAGTATATATATATATAAACAGTTATAAGATAAGTTGAAATGGCTCAAATCAGATTTAAAGTGGCTTGTGTGACACACGATCATGCATACTCTGGGATTATACATAAAAATTAACCAAGTTGGTTCTTGTTCAGCGATGCAATATGAAAAGCTTACATGACTATATATATACCTCTATACAAATCAGGAATAAATATAATATAATATCCGATATGTGATGGGTTTATTTTATAAAGTGCTTGATGCATTCAACATTAAACATTAAGTTGATTTAGAGTAGAGCTTAGAATATAATGGAGTAAGGATTTGCTAAACACACATGTTTATGTTTCTGCCCTGTTTGGGCTTCCTCAGGCGAATGATTCAGTTTATTCTAAATTTCTATTTAGGACATTTTTTTGTGTACTATAAATCAGGAATACAATATGATATAATATGATATAATATAATATCTGATATGTGATGGGTTTATTTCATATGCTCCTAGATTAAATATTAAACATTAAGTTGATTTAGAGTAGAGCTTAAAATATAATGAAGGAAGGATTTGCTACACAAACACATTTATGTTTCTGCCCTGTTTGAGCTTCTTCAGGCAGATCTCTCTCTCTTCCTCTCTCTCTCTCTCCCTCTCTCTCTCTCTCTCTCTCTCTCTCTCTCTATATATATATATATATATATATATATATATATATGAGTTATTAAGCATAAAATCTACAAGTGTCAAAACTCTAAATTTTTAGACAGAAGTATGTTTTTGCAAGAATGATATAGTATAATTTTTGAATGAAAATTTATAGAAATGCATGAAAATAGATGTTATTCATATTTATGAAGTTAGTCTTAATTCTACATTAAGAGTGGCTTTCTTAATGAAAACCAACAACTGAAGTCTGGTATAATAAGCAGAAATTTTGATTTTTCTCATCAATACCACATAATATTCCATTTGAAACGGTGAACGGTATAATTCTCAAAATCAACCACAGAACCCAAAATATATGATTCGAAACTCGGAGATTTCACAGAACACAGTTTAAGGAACTCTGGTCTGGAGAATCATTGGTTCTTAGCCAGTTTTTATGGATCCTTGGAGTTGTGAGTTCAATCCTCGAACCAGGCAGTTTGTAAATGACTTTTGGTTGGCTAATTTTTGACAAAATGACCTTTGGTTTGTTTGGTCAAGTCTTGAAGCAAAGGAAGATTCAAACTATTTATTTTGACAAACTAAGATCAGATATTGTTTATGATGCATGATCTTCCAAGTAAAATGAACCATATTCATTGCAGATTCATTTTTTATCTTAAAAACCAATAAAATGATCAAGTTTCATTTTTGATTCATGAAAATAAGTTGTCAAAAGAAGAAAGATTCTATTTCTCAATCAAACTGCTTCTTTTCTAACCAATTAAATCAAAATTTAAAAAATCAGGTCCAATAAATTCTTGATTGGATTATCCATTTTTTACATAATTTTTTTCATGTTCAAATGAAATATTTTCATTCAAGTCTGGTTAGTCACTCAGTAGAAAGAGTCACATCAGTAATGTCTTTTGGTAGCATGCCATGTTAAGGGTAATCAATTGAAAAATTTGAAAAAGAGGAGATCAATAAAATTACTTCTCCCGCCTTTTGTTGATCACAAAAAAGTTTGAATTTTTCCTTTTTTTTCCCACAAAAGTGATCAATACAGCATAAACTTACTTTGTAAATTGAACTCCCCAGAGACAACCTTTTTTGTAATCTTTAGCAATCAAATGTCATAAACAATGAACATGTTGGGGAAAAAGATGCACTGATCAAAATTGAAAATGCGGAACTGGAGAAAGTAGACCACTACATCAACCTAGGAGAGTGAGTCTCCATGAAGTAATCAAAAGAAGGAGAAATGAAAAGAATCACATTAGGTTGGCAAGCTTTTGGTAGAGCAAGCTCAATTTTCAAGAACAAGATAATCCAACCAGTCCTAAAGAGAAGGGTATACAACCAATGTATCCTACCCATAGGCACTCATGGAACTGAAACATGGAACCTTACCAAAAGATTGACCCGACAACTGAGATCCATACAAACAGCCCTTGGGAGAATCATTCTCAACCTCGCATGGAGAGATCATAATACAATGCAGTATTTTACAGAAAAGACAGGAATCCAAGATATCATAGAAACAGTCAGAAAACTCAAATGGCAATGGGCTGGTCATGTTGCAAGTATGGCAGACAACTGCTGGACATCACAATTCACAACGTGCATCCACAAAGATCATATGCAAAATTGGGGCTAATAGAAAGTAAGATGGTATGATGAGCTTGATAAATTCAGAAAGTACTGGCTCCGCAATGCCCATGATAGAGAGGTTGTTCGGTGAATCTTGGGGAATGTCTATGTCAAATGACGGATGCTAAAATTATGATGATGAACAGGGAGTAAATGCTGAAATTTATCAGCCCTCTAGTGCGTCCTGTACATGTGAAACATACATAGCCAGCCAGCCAGCCAGCTGCACCAACTTAAAAACTGAGAGATGCCTATGTTGACAGTTATGGTGACAGTTTTTGTTGACAGTGTCTAATTTTTACTTCATACTATATTAAAAGGACAGATAGGTATGTGTATAATGTACCATCGCCCTGCAGATTGAAATGAAGCCTTCACAACAATAGCATATAATTATAGAGAAATCCATTATCCAGACAGTAGAAACATGTAACATGGTTTAACAGTTTGTGCACAATTTATGTTTTGGTATTTTTCAGGTCCAGTCATAGAAATTAGTTCAGCTTTACTCAGGTCCACATCCAAAATAGAACTTAGCATTAAACACACTATTTCTGTTCATTCAGACAATTTACATTTTTGAACTCATGAATACAAAATCGACTCATATTATAAATAAACATCTCTTGGGAATGTAGCTTTAGATTCTCCCCACCAGCCCTATTTCAGTAAAAGACCCACCACTCTTTTATCAAATTAATTTGGGATCCTCATTTGCGCAGTGAGGAGTATAAAAAATAAAAAGAAGAAAAAGAGAGAGGATGAAATACTTCTTAGAGCATGGAATGATTATTCCTAACAAAGAATTTATTTCAGTTTTCAATCATTTTCTAATCCAATAAGTGGACCTATTTTTATTATATAGTCCCAAGCTCTCGTACCCACTTGTCAGGACGTTTTGTGGATATTGTGAGTGAGTGCGTTCCATTGCTCCTCTTGAGCACAAATAAGCAGCATTGATCACAATTATCCTTTTTATTTTTACATTGAGCAGAACTATTTCCCTCTACCCGGTCCAAGAAGTTAAAACCATTCCCAGCAGAGATCAGCCGGCCTTTTGAATGAGCAATTTCATTAATTTTATTTCAGTAATCACTTGGTGTTTGACATTAGTCACAGTTCTATCTTTCTTGTTAAATGTTATAAAAAATATGTTTTTATTTATATTGACTGTCAGAAATGTTTCCTTTGGGAAGCTGTTCCTATCTTTACTGCTTTTGAATAATAACCATGGAATATCTGTAATATTGCTGTTTATGTAATAAAAGATAGATAGACTCATGTAAGTTAATCAGTAATTAGAACTTGCCTGAGATTTCCATGATATGATTCCTTGTGCTGAGAAGGTGATATTCATCACTACGTGTTTGGAAAAAAGAAAATTGAACTGTCAAATATTATACAAAGGTCTTTCTCTCCTTTTCATTTAAATAGCTTCAAAATTCCTTACAGACATATAGTATGAATATTATAAAAAACATTTGTATTTTTCAGTAATTAATTATCAATGATCTACTTTTTTTTATTAGCTTTCTTTTGATTTATTGTATTCATCTACAAAATTTGCCCAGAATTGACCTGAATTCCTCCAATAGCTAGTAAGTACTGAATAAGCAGAATTATTATTTTGAGGTTGTCCTTAGAATATCCTAGTACCACTTGAACTCTCTTGATATCTGTTTAAACCATATTAGATATAGCAAGTTTTATTTTCCTGTTTCAATGAAATCTTGCTTTTACAGTTATGCAATAATCCCTCAATCGTTTCTGTTCAGCCCATGTAAATGTTTGCAGAAAATCCATATTGTTATATATTCTCCTTAGTAGATGAGTGCAAAACAGTTGAGTAGTTTCAAAATTCTTCAGCTTCCATGATTTAAAGATTATCTTATCTGTATTCTTATTTGTATCTTAATTCAAGTTCTGATGAAAGAGCATCTCATGATATTTGAAAGAGTTGCTTCCTGTACAGGTATGCATACATCAAGGACTAACACTTGCTCATGTGGAAATGAAATGATACGCTTCTAAGTTAAAGCTTCTTCTGGCTAGTAAGATATGTTTATAACTGTCAGGTTCAATTTTGATAAAAACTCCCACATTTCTTTTTAACTGGGAAATAAGTTGGCAGTTCTAAGAACGGGAAAAATTTCACGTTAGGATCACAGCGTTTGTAAGGAATTAAGTGACTTGAAGAGAGAGCGGTTAAAGAGAAATAGACAGCATTCATAAGAAAGAGAGAAGGGGCAGATAATAACAGAGAGAGGAAAAAGACATCATTTCTTATTTATATCAAATTATGTCATATCATTCCATTTTTCAAAAATCTATTCTGAAATTTAAAAAAAATACAAGAAAGAAGGAAAGAAAAAAGATAGTAGACAGTGTTTATAACTATTGCTTACTCTTCATGTATATATATTTATAACTTTTTCTTTTGTCATTGAATTAGATTGCATTTTGAGAGATTCTTTCCTTTTATTTTTGGTGCAATGATTATTCTTTCTTGTTTCGAACATTTTTGCAGGGATTGACCTGAAAGATCAATTGGAAAGAAAGAATTTTTTAATGATATTTTTATTACAAGAACAGATGTTTCCAAAAATTGTATATACAACGTTACAGATTGTGAATAGAGTTGGTCATTTTCTTGTTCTTTTTTTTAGATGATCTCAATAAATATACCAAATCTACATCTGAATATTATGCTATGACAGGCACATTTTAATGATGTCAGACTTAAACTCTTGGCGGTTGACTTTTAGGACGATTTTTAGAACTTAGTGGCTCTAAATAATTATTGATTACAATGAGAAGACCAAACAACTCCCAAAATAGACATATTCTGCTTAAACAAATATGCCTTATCAGCAAGAAGGAAATACAGGAACTCTTCAAAGTATATACTATGATAGAGACAATGAAAGAACTAAAATATTCCTGAAAATGATATATCTTTAACTATTCTTTCTAGTTGGGATTTACAGATTTAAAAAATGTAAAACTGTTTTGCTTAGGAATAAAATATGTTTTTTCTTGACTTGGAACCTTGGATCTTCTATTCATCATTTTATTCCACATACCTTTATATGCCTGCAACTAAAAATATTACATCATTAAAAAAATTATCAAAAATAGTTGCTCATTATTTTCTTACTTTTTGTCTGACATTTTGAAAGGCTTTCATCCATTGAAGTATTTGACATGATTGTGCTGTTCTACAGATTACGCGAAACATTGTTTATGGTGATCAATTAACATAAGAAAGAAATAGGAAATTCACAGATTTTAGTCTTATTATGGAAGTGAATGAGATTTTTTAAAAAAATTGAAACATTGACAGAATCATCAGATTTGAATTATTGAAATTCGTCCTATGAGATTTTGGAGTTTGCAATTTGAGATCATGACTGGAAATAAAAGGAATTCCAGCAATAGAAAATCTTTAGAGACTTCGGAATTTGAATATTGTATGAAAAAAGAATTCAATGAGATATGGAATAGAACATTTGTATGGAACACACATGCACGCACTCACACACACACAAACACACACACACATATGTTTGTGTGTATGTTTATGGATGCATCAATAAGTCCATATCCTGACTGAGTTATTAGCAGAATTTTAATCTGAGACTCTCACTATATGATGATCAATTCAAGTCATTAATGAAGAAACATAGGTTTTGAGTGCATGAATAAGAAAGAAGATTATGTTGAAATATGAATATTTATTGGGTAAAATAAATGCTTTTTTCATGATTAAGTGACATTGATGTTCCTATATACATGAATATACATACATACATATGTGTATGCATCTCTATATGATACACATGCATGTATATATGTACATGTAGGATTATATATATAAATTTGCATGTATACATAGGGACATAAATTTGCATGCACATGAGAGTAGCCTGTGAGATTTTATTTGACCACTCGCCTCAGTTGAGTCATTGCTCTCTCTCACACATGTACATTTCTCAACTTTGTCGACCTATGTTTGGGTTGATAAAAAACATTTTTTATATCGTTTGATTTAAAAAAATATTCAACTGAAAACTTACTAGAGGCAGACTGAGCAGAAATAAACATCCCAGTAGATTTCTGGCTGAAAGAACTTCAAAGGCGACGGAGTCGATGTATCCTTATATGTAACTTTTTTTCTTTGCAAAGTTTGTTCACCTGACCTTAAAAGGTCTTCATTCAATGTGGAGGAACAGGAAAAGTAAACCATAGAAATCAGTCATCATAGTCAGTATTGCCAACCAAGACATTCTATATCTAAATTTAGGTATAAGAAATTGTTTTAGACATATTTTAAACATAGGATAAGTTCAGATATTTTTCAACGAGGCTTGGATATGTTTACATGTGGAATAATATTTAAGATATGTATATCAATTGATAATGCATCATACATAAAATGAATTTAATATAATTATCATTTGATTGGATTTTTTTAATGTTATTCGTTTTACTTGGATATGGCATTCTGGGAATAACAATGTAATAATAAGTAGGTAATTTCTCTAAGGTCTAGATATTTTGGGATCGGTCGAGACAAATTATTTTTGGGTGAGTAAATATCACTCTAACTTGACCGGTGATCGAGTTACTCTGGGGGGTGGGGAATCTCACTGGCTGCCTAAGAGGATGATAGATATTGAAGAAACATCAAAAATCAAGAGAAGATCAAAGAAAAGAACTGAGTGGCAAATTTGAAATGATTGGATGAAAGAAAGAATGAAAGGCAAAAAAGGAGAGCATAGGAAGTGGAGTAAAAAGGAGAGTAATAGATAAGGATGACACACAAGACTCTCCTTTTACCACATTGTCGGAATTGTTCATCAATTGAAAAATCTAGTGACTCAAAGTGAAATCCTAAGAAAATCAATAGAAACTCGCAATCACAATCAATAATTGAACAACTGTAGCATCATGTAAAAAAATTCCATCAAAGAATAAATATGGTCAGAATTAATTCTTTTTATGATATCATTGGCGTTTCCCACTCAAAAACATCTAAAATAGAGAAAAAAAAATAGAGAAACGTAGATTCTAGAGAGTCTGGATTTTATAAATAAACCTGTTAAAATAACACCTCCAAAAGGTCAAAAAAGCTTTTTTTCCACCAAAAAACAGAAATATCCTCAGAAGGGGGCTTGTCGAGTATTGATGCTAACTTTCAAGTCTGTAGACAAAACAGTATGGACAGGAGTTCAGGAACACATAAACACATAAACAAACACACTAATACATTTAAATACAACAAAAGAGAACCATTCACCATTTTTGATGGCGGAAGTTATTCAATGATCACTGAGTGATTACAGATAATGTGAAATGAAAATATATAGATTTAAAATAAACAGTAGTTAGAGATGATTTCATACACAATGCTATCAACTGATAATGAAAATGCAGAACTGGAGAAAGTAGACTATAACATCTACCGAAGACAATGAGTCTCCATAGAATCCTCAAAAGAAGAAGAAATCAAGCAAAGAATCACTCTAAGTTGGCAAGTCTTTGGTAGAGCAAGCTCAAACTTCAAGAACAAGAAAATTCCATTAGTTCTAAAAAGAAGGGTAAACAACGAATGCATCCACCTGATTGTCACCTATCGAGCTGGAACATGGAATCTAACCAAGAAACTGACCCTCAAACTGAGAACCACACAATGTGCACATGAGAGAATCATGCTCAATCTCACATGGAGAGATCACAAGACAGCACGACATATTGGGGAAAAATCAGGAATCCAGAGCATTATTGAATCAATTAGAAATCTCAAATAGCAATTGGCTGGTCATGTTGTAAGAATGGCAGACTACCGCTTGACATTGTAACTCACAACATGGATCCCCAGAGACCAAACACAGAACTGAGGCTGGCAGGATATGAGATGGTGAGATGAACTGGACAGGTTCAGAAAGTATTGGCTCCGTGACACCCACAATAGAGAGATCTGGTGAACCTTGGGGAAAGTCTATGTTCAACAATGGGCGATAAAAGACTGATGATGATGATTCATTTAGCTTGTGAATATCCAATTTGTGAATTCGCGCTGCAAAATATACTTGGATGACGACTCGTCTAGAGAAAATCCACAACTAAAAACTGTCAGGAGTAAACATTTCTCTTATAAGGAGTTTTACTTCTTCATAGAATGTTTTGACTACATTGGAAACATTTTGAAATCCTTTTTTATGATATTTGTGGATATTTCAATTTCACAAAAAGACAATTACCTTATTAACCTAATAAAGTATTTCATGGGCATTGATATGAACCATTGAGATTACCAAGGTGTGGAAAGGTTAATTATCAACTCTAAAACTTATACATGATCTCTTTGATTAAAGAATACCTGTAGTGCCATAGATACTGAATTAATCTCTCTTCTCCAGATAAATAAGAACTTTTTTCTTTATAGTCTTGAGATTTTTTTAGAAATTTAAAATAAACTCACAGTTTAAAATTTGATCTGGAAATTGAATATACAAAATTTAAATTACAGCAAAACCAAATTTTGTATTTTATTTAGTTTGCATAAGATACAATGGCTATGAATGGTAACATACCAGAATTTATAAGTTTGATAGTTGTTATAAGCCACTTTAATCCTAGCTGTCAAACAATCATGTTTAATTTTTTGAGACAGATTGATGATTACTAATCGGGAAACATAGTCCAATTCCTTTGCTAATCCTGACATAAATTTTGTCAGCAAAATCTCTCACTTCTCTTCCGGCTACTGTTTTAGTGGCACTTGTAGCTGTATTAGATGACGGATTTCACTTAAAATCATTGAGGGGATATACTTTTTTTAGAAACCGTCCATCTAAACTGTCAACATAGGTTTTTCTCAGTTTTCAAGTTTCTCCAGCCAGCTGTATGTAATTACTATGTGTACAGGCCACATCAATGGAGCAAGAGGGCTGAAAATTTGAACATTTACTCCTCATTATGTCTACAAAAAAGTTTGTTTTTTCTTTGAATTTCCCCATAATAGGTTTTTAGTGGGGGGTCAATTCACAATGTAAGTTTATGCTGAATTGACCAAAATTTTGTGCTTGCCTATGTTTTGAAAATTCAGACTTTTTAGTGATCACTGCCCAGACAAAAGACAAGAAAAATAACATTCATTGATCATCCCTTTTTCAATTCATCAAACCTAATACAGCATTTCTATTGAGTGACCAACCAGACCTTTTTTTTTTATTAATTGTTTTTGATTATGATCTGTTGTCATTCAACCACAGTCAAGGTTTGATTGAATAAAAGTTCTTGTATAAAGTATGAGCATTTCACATTATCCATGATGGATAAGCTTGAAACTCTTAAAAAGACAGGATATTTCACAGATGAGATAGGAGTGGTTTGAAATTTTTAAACACTCCCGGCCAACTTGATCCCTTGAAATCTTGAAAAATGAGTAATCTTGCATCCCACTTGTCCCAGTAATTCCAGATGGTTTATCCATATTAAATCAAATATTCACTTCATTATTTTATGTGTTTCTCAATCAGGACAATATTAGGTTTGTAAGGTCAACATATAGAGTCCTAATATGGTTTTGTGTTTTTATTCTGGTTGCTTTTTATTACTTGGTTTGAAAATTCATATTCAAACATTTGGTGTCTGAGATTTCTTTATATATATTTGTATTCTTTGTTATTGAAATCTTTATATTGTAAATCTGTCATTTTGGCCATATGATTTATTTCTGATGCAAAACAGCATATGTTGTGCAATTCACACAGGTTGACTGGAATGAATATTGACCTAAAGAAGTCACATTTGAAATTGATATCCATGAAAAAAGCTCTAAAAATGTATTTGCATCATTCTACATACTTCAATTTTTCATAAAAAACTAGATCTGTGTTCTTGTGGATACAATTAGTTTAAATTTGACTAAAACAAAAAGAGGATATCTTTTTGCATAGTGTTATGTACAAAATTTTGATCCTAAGCGAAAAAAAATAGATTTAGTAGCAAACAGTCTTGGTTTACAGCAAAATTATCTTTGGCAGCAAACAATAAATATTGTCTGTTACTTACTAGCCTATTCATTTTTAGTTCATGTTTGTCAACCATTCAGAGAGTTCATAAAAATTTATTTGGAGTCATTCTAATATTTTTTAGTATAGCTAAAGATTTTGTCAGTAACTTCTCCGATATTTTTATCACTAATACTCTTTATGTAAGGCGTAAATGAAACTGCCGCTAATATGATGATGTCTCCTATCCTCCATATGTTTGCTTTGAATTTTGTAGGTAAATGAATGGCTATTTCTTTATCAACAATTTTAGATTAATTCAATCGAGAAACAGATTTTCTGAATAAAAATCAGCTGATAGTAGTCGATGGTATGAGAAATCGTGTTTAATCTTGGTATTTCTGAAGCCTGTATTTAATTATCCTGCATTTTATATAACACATATGCAAATGAGCTATCCTGGGAAAGATGTCAATTACATGTATGTAGGTATATACATGATACTAAAAGTCTTATTTCATTTTTGTTTATATTATCTCTAAGTAGCCAAAATGGACCAGTGTTGCCAATGTTACAGACTCTAAGTAAACCTGAAAAAATAGTTTTGATCTCTCATTAGACCTCATTAAGACCTTCCTCAGGAACTGGTTGATACAATGTTAGTCTTTTTATTTAGTTCTAAAAAGTGAAATATCAATTACTCTGAATTTTTTATCAGTAATCTTCCAGTTTACATAATATCATTTAAGCTTAATACTATCTTACAGTATTCAGATCTTACTTGTTTGCATTATATGACCAGCAAATGAACTTTGGTAATGTATCTTAGCATGTTTTTAAAAACTTTGAATAAATCATTTTTCTTTTTTATCATTCCAGATTTACTTTATAAAAAGCCACTGTAATGAGGTGGACTAAAGCTAGTAATAAAATAATTAAATCCTTTGATATAGTGAACTATATAACTGAACCGAACCAAAATTACTCCTTCAAGTCTAAAGACTAATGTAAACATTAACAGATAGGCTCGCTTAGTTAAAAACTAACATTCTCCCAGCTATGACGTCCATGTATCAAAACTTTCATCATTAGTACTATTGAATATCTCAAGTAGATCTCTGGCACGTAGTCATGGTATTACGATAAGCAAGCTGTTCTGAATAGTGCTGCTTACTTTTGGCCTTGTGTTGAAACTAAGATATGTTTAGTAAATAACTTCTAATTAAGTTTGTTCTCATGTTCCTACATGGTAACATTTTTTAAAAAATATCTTACTCTGCTGAGAGAAAAAGCTGAGAGAAGTTATTCATTTTTTCATACCTTTCTAAGGATAGTCATTTCATTATTCCAAACATAAAATAAAATTCAAAGCCTATACAAAAGTGGATTGTGGCCAAGACTTCCAAAGGACACAGGAAATATACACTGATATTGTCCAAAGTGGGGCAGTTACATTTAAGAACAATTAAATGAAATTGAATTAAAATTTATGACAAAATTTGGCCTTTTTCAAAAGCATTTGACCATAAACATTTAAGTTCGGCCATAATTTGGTTTTTGGCCGTTTCTGGCATTTTTTCGTTTTTCTTCAAATATTTTAATTGAAAAAAAAATACAAGTAAATTTTGTGTTTTTAATCTTGAGAACCTTAATATCCATGAGAAATTGCTAGTTTTGAAAAAAGTTCATTCCCCAAAGTTTTGTGGAAGGTTCTAATGTAATTTTAATTCTAAAAGTGGACCCTTACTTTCTGCCATTCATATGGAACAAAAAAGAGAAAATTGACATTTTGTTAAGTTGAACATTCAACATTTGGCATACACAAAATTTAATGAATTATAATCGTGAGATAATAACAAATTCCAAGCACTCAATACGTGACCTTATCTTCTGAAGATATATTTCTATAGCAAATTGCAGACTTGGTATAGAGTACTCTAGTATATAATGGTCACTCTTTGTGTTTGCATGTTTTATATATATATATATATATATAAACTTTGAACTTCATCTTACTGATGAAAAGGAAAATTTTATTAGTCAAACTTTATATAGTCCCAAAATATCCATGACCATGTGCCACACAAGTCATCTTTAATCTCATCAGTGTTGATTCAACGTGTTATTCCATAACAATCTAAAAAAGAAAAATCAATTTCAGGAACTTGGTGCATTCAATTTAGTTATTTTTTTTATTTGTATTTGTGATTTTATTCAATCATGGGGTTCATCAGCTGTTTTACCATAGACCTGTTTCGAGAGTATTAAAAAACAGGTCACAGTTATTGTTATGGTGCTATATATATGTGTGTGTGTGTGTGTGTGTGGAGAGAGAAAGAGAGCAATGATATGATAAAACTGATGATTGTTGTTCAGCATGTGCAAAAATACATATTCATATAGATACTGTTGAAATGTATCTGCTGTAGTCCTGTATACTGAATTATTCCCTGGAGCCAGAGATAGTTTGGGGACTGAAACATTATCATCACTAATCCTGGGGACACTATAGTAATGTCTCAAAATACCACCCAGATCGGTTAGTCGAATTTATTCATACAACTTAGAATATAACTACCATGGCCAAACAGATTCAGTTTTTAGCTCGTTTTCTGACTTGTGGTAACATACATTGTAGACCTGTTTTAACGTGGAAATTAAGTCCATAATTTTCTACCATGTTATCTCTGAGACTGTGTTGTAACCAACTTTATATTTTTATAAACCTTGATTCAAATTCCCTCCCTTTCAAACTTCTTCAAAAACAACCCACGGGAATGAAGAGAAAACTATGGTGGTGAGGTTAGTCTGACAATATGTACAAACAAATTTTAAAATCATGGCATCTCACCAAAAGGTTACATTTTGAGCCGTGTTATAACAGGTCTACTAAATATTTGCTTTTCTTTAACTTTCAGTCCCCATTTCTTCAGATGTTTTAAATTTGAAGCAGCAAAAACATTTAAGCTCTACAGACAATATGTTATACTGCCAGGTGTATTGTCTGCTATCTTCCAAAAGATCTTTCATTTCCACAATGTGGACTATTTTTAAATCGCTGGTCAGATAATGATTTTGGGAAGCTCATCAATGATGGCAATTAATTAAAATTGATTAAAAATATAAAAAAAATGATATATCTGTACTAAATATAAATGCATCATCGTGGCCTATACCAGAGCTAATTATCTAAAAAGATTTGATCTTTTATTTCAAATTATCTATTGAGAAATAGATTTTTTTTTATTGAAAATTATGTAAAAATAGTTGCATTAGATTTGGGCATTTTTTGTCCAAAAAACCATAGAGACCTCAAAAAGTATCTCTTTGAAAAAAGAAAAAAAATTTGCAAATGGTGCCTAGTGATGTCCTCATGCAAATTTTCATAGTTGCAACCAAAAAAATGTGATCAGGAGCACATTTGTCAGATAGTTTCAGAGAAAAGATCTATTTTTAAAAATAATTTCAAATATATGATTCATTTTTTGAATAATTATCTATAATTTTTTCAGAAAATTAGTTCAGGTACATGGATGGGATTTGGTGTTTTATTTACGTGAGTTATGGATGTATCAAGGAATTCTTCATTTATTGGTTGCTCTATAAGCAATTCATGTATCAAGTGAGCGGCCCTGAGAATTGAACTCTTGCTTAGAGCTACTTCTTTGGCACATCTTGCTTCATTCAAAAATAAATTTGTTGTGGAGTCACTTTTTGGCTGGCGTAAAATGCAGCCATCAGATGTGGTGAGAAACCACTTATCCTTCCTGGCATTTCAACATTTCAGAAAGTTTTTTACTGGTAACAAGTTGTTTAGGCAATGGGGAGGGCTGAGGAATATCTTAGTTAGATCTTCATCTTCATCAAAGATCAACAATGTTAGAAACTGTCAACCAAAACTGTCAACAAAAGTTTAGCTCATTTTAAAATTTGGTTCGGCTTACTTGCTGGTTAATTATATACGTATCATACATACAGTTCATACCAATGAAGCTTGGAAGCTGAAAATTTCAACATTTACTCCTTATTATATCAATGAAAGTCATCATTTTTTTTTAACTACCCGACTACATTGGTTTTTATTTGTGGGGGTCTTGATTTACAATGTAGCGTTATGCTAAATCGATCACTCAGTTGATGTCTGTTTTTTTAAAATTAAGACTATTTTAGTGATCACTGCCTCCAAGAAGCGAGAGAAGTAACTTAGTCATAGATCGCCCCTCTTTCAAATTTTTCAATTGATCACCTTCAACACGGCATCCTGTCAAAAGCATTTGACAGTTTCTTGTTTTTGTCTATGTTTTAAATCAAAGATATTTTTTAAAATGTCACGTATCAATAATACTTGAGTGACTGGAAATTTAAACATTCACTCCTTCATATTATGTCTAGAAGAAAAGTTTTTTTCTTTTTTTGGAAAATTTACCCCAAAATAAGTTTTTAGTCGGGAGGAGGGGTCAATTTACAATGTAAGTTTATGCCATACTGATCCTTCAGTTTGTATCCATGAGCATTCATGCTTGCTTCTTGATAATTGGCATTTTTTAGTGATCACTGCCCAACAAAACAGGTCTGGCAAAAATATGTTGGTCACTTGAGAGTTTCTATCGAGTGACTAACCAGACCTATTGTTTTTAGCACCAAAAGTTTGAGATTTGCAGATGTATGCAGTAGATCAATTATGCTTTACTCTGGATATATATTAATTATTGCTACCCACAACAGACCAGTTTAATTACTGTTGCTAGGTTTTGATTATTCATATGTTCTGGCATTTATATGTATCTATCTATGTATCTATGTATCTACCAAGACTTTGCTAAGCCCTGAAATTTTGCACGCACTCTCCTCTCAATGAGTCGGGAAAATGCTTTCTTTGTTTTTTGAAAATTCACATCCAAAATAACTTTCCATTAATGCCTCATCTTGGCTCAGTCAAATAAATTTTAAAATAAATTGTTTACAATGGATATTTAGAGCTTAAGGACGATGCACGCCGTAGTTGCATAATGAAATAAGATGGTAATGGAAACAAGAATTAATAGTTAGAACAATTTTTAAAAATACATATTTTGTAATTCACCAACAGGGAGTAGTTACCACTTATTTTTTGACACTTTTTTGAGAATATTTTATTTGTACATGACAATCTATCTCCAACCTCAGCTCAATTTTTGCCCCCTGGGGCAAATTTGTTCCCATTGAAAATGACTGAGTGAAATGAATAAACGTGTTTAAAGATTGTGTGTACATTTTGCTAGAGTGATGCTATAGCTGTTTTGGCAACTTTATTCAATGTTATATTTATCATTTTAAGATGGCAACCTTATTTATTCTTATGTAAATTCATCTTGCCGTTTGCTTAGCTGCATATTTTTTTCATGGATGATATGCATAAAGTAATTGAAACTTTCAAATATTCTATGAATATAAACTTTATTTATCTGATACGCTTATAGCTATTTTTATGTAATTGTTTTAACACAAAATACAGATATCCTGAACTTTTATTGATTTGTTTCAGTTTCTGAACAGGATTTCTGATTGTTTGTCAGAAAGCAGTAATGTGAATTTTCAGAATTTTATGATGTATGTGACCACACTGCATCTGGACTTGAAGTTATCATAACATTTTTTTTGAAAAAACACAAAATTGATAAAAAGGGGATAGAAATATGATGGCACCAGCATAATGGCAGATATTTATAGAATTAAAAATGTTGAAAAAGCACTTCAAAGTGGAGCTTGTAAAGTACTTGATATTTTATTTTTTCCATTACATAAACGTTTTGAATCTTTCCGGTGCATTACTCAAAAATTTAAAGTCCTTAACCACAAAGTTTTGAACAGTGCTGACAACGATTAACTTCATAAATCATCAAAATTTCCAAGTGATGAATACAACAATGATTAGAAGGACTTATTCCCAAAAGGAATTCTGGAACAGTAATCTGAGGTATCATAAAAAAAGTGGAAAGTATCAGACTAATCAATTATACGTGAAAATTCAACCTTATCTGTTAGGTTCCCAGAAGTTTATGCAGCTTGTAATTTGTTTTCAACTCTGTCGATTATGCAACTGAGAGATTATTTTCAGAGCTAAAGTTAATTAATCAGAAGCATAATATCACAAGGGCGGCTTTCAGGACTTTCTTTTTCAAGTGTAGAAAATGAGGCAGCTCATAAAATTGACTTCAACCACTTAATTGACTTGTTCACTGCTGCTAAATTCTGAAAGAGAGGTTTCTGAGTTGAAGATACAAAAATTAAAGTAACTTCATTTTGAGAAAAATTTAAAAACTATATTTAATAGAACTCATTTAGCTTTATTTTCAAACTATTTTGTATTTTGTTTTGTGTACAATTAAAATTTTAATTAAAAGAACAAGTTTTAGTGTAACAGCATTTCATTTCTAAAAAATGAGCCAAGCATTTAAACCACTCACTTTTGTGTGGGGCACAAATTAAACAATTGATCTGTAGGGGATGCAGTTGGACCCAGTGTTGCCATTGTTTGTACCATACATCAGAATTTAAATGAATACAATCCGTTTAAAATTGTTGATTATTTTAGTTCATTGATTTTAGTCTAAAAACTAAGTTCTAGAAATGGGGGTTCGCCAGAATATTTCCTTTATAGAGTTTTCAGAGCTTTCAAACAATTGATCTAGGGTGTAATTTAACGACTGGTTATTCTATTTCTCAACATAGATCTTAGATAAATGATTTATTTTTTAGATAATTTTATATAATTTTTTTAGATAACCAGTTCTGGTACATGGGTGGGCTATGGTGTTTTATTTATGTGAGTTATGGATGTATCAAGGAATTCTTCATTTATTGATTGCTCTATAAGCAATTCATGTATCAAGTGAGCGGCCCTGAGAATTGAACTCTTGCTTAGAACTACTTCTTTGGTATATCTTACTTCATTCAAAAATAAATTTGTTGTGGAGTCACTTTTTGGCTGGCGTAAAATGCAGCCATCAGATGTGGTGAGAAACCACTTATCCTTCCTGGCATTTCAACATTTCAGAAAGTTTTTTGTTGGTAACAAGTTGTTTAGGAGATGGGGAGGGCTGAGCAAAGCCTTTGCTTAATTTGATTTTCTTCTTAGCAATGTTTAGTAATGTTTAGTAATGTTAGAAGCCAATTATCTAAACTGTTAACATAGGTTTCTCTCAGTTTTTAAGTTGGTCCTTGTGACTGGCTATGTATGTATCACGTGTACAGACTTGAGATCTGAAAATTCAACCATTGACTCCTTACTATATGGACAAAAGCCTTTTTCTAACTTTAAAAAAATCCCCCCCCCTGAAATAGGTTTTTAGCGGGGGGCTCAGTTTTTTAAAGTAAGTTCATGCTAAATTGATCTCTTAGTTTGTGCCCACCTGTTTTTTCTGAAAATTAAGACTTTTTTAGGAATCACAGCTCCCAAAACTAAGAGAAGTAACTTATTCATTGATCACCCCTTTTTCCAATTGTTTTTATTGATCACCCCCAACATGGCATGCTACCAAATTGCATTGGTAGCATGATGGTTTCTATTGAGCAACTAACTTGCCCTATCTTTGTTTAATTAAATCTTCATCAAAGCAAAGTTTAGCAATCTTTTTGTTTAATTTGAACTCTATTTTAGAAGCCAGGTAGCATACCAGCCTTATCTCCTGTTTGGTTTGCTAATATATTGACTCGTTTTTCTAAATGTTTTTCTTTATCAAGCTGAACTTGTCTTGATATCTTTGTAGTTTTCCTAATGTCAATGAGAATTTCCTGTAGGCACTGACTGACTGATAGATCAGTTTTTTCTTTTTCTATCTCATACATTATTTTAAGACTACATTAGGAAGTCATTAAAAAAACCTTTGAGAGAATAATCAAATCACTGTAGCCCGACCAACCAGCCAAGATTCTTCTCTCTTTGCTAATATATGTGTGTGTGTGTGTGTGTGTGTGTTTCCAGGCTCTCTTGGTTATATTTTTGCAGTTACAACCTCAAAAATTCGCATGAGCACACCATTAGGCACCATCTAAAAAAGATTTTTTTCTAAAGGTTGCTTTTTTTTTTTTTTTTGTTTCTTTGGTCATTTCGGACCAAGAATGCCCAAAACTTGAACTGGTATTTTAAAAAAAAAAACATTTTTGATAAAAAAAACTATTTTTTTGAGATAATTTTAGATACTTAGTGACATGCAATTCATTTATGCAAGAAACTGATATTTATTCCTTATTTTGATGGTTTTTTGTGGTATATATTCTCTGGTTGGTTGCGAACGGTTCGTTAAGGTAGGGTTCTGGATAGTTCTTGTAGTTCTGTTTGAGGAATGAGTAGCACAAAGGTGTTGGAGAGACAAAGGATTTTGCTTCCATGTGGTTCGGTGGTAGCGTTAATGTCACCGGATATGTGGAAGGAGAATGCACGCCAAGTATAAACATAGATGCGAGATGAAATAAGGTAAAAAGAACACATACAAGTATTTGGATAGACAAATAAGACATACATTTAATGCAAAAACTGTAATGACAATTGATGAATGAAAATGAAATACATGCAATGATAATATTAATATGATTGATCGCATATAGAGATGAAAAGAGATACCAAAAGGTGGAAGCTTTGTTGTCATTGATAGTACAGGCGTCAGAGTCAAAATGGAAGTGTCTGAACTGTTTGTGAATCCATATGGCTGAAGCATACCAAGGAATGATTATGGAAACCAGGTTCAGTGTGCGTGCGAAACTGCCAAGTTGCGAGTGTAACTTGGGGGCTATTCTCCGACACTGGTAGACACTCAGCAGACAGACCATAAAAAACAGAGTACACTGAGTTTTATCCACGCGTATTTCCTGTAGTAAAGAGAATTAGGAGAGATCGTCATGACTATCGGATAGTCAAAAGCATTGCCATTTCATTCATGAGAGTGAGAGGTGTATATGCATTTGGAGCATATGATGAGGACACATTGTTGTGTGTAACTGTGCAGTGAAGTGAAATGGGCATGGGCAAAGTCAGTACAGAGATAGGTTACAGTGGAAAAATGGTAAAGATCGGATCAGCTGGGCAGTTGGCGAAATGATACCGATCTTAGAGAGGAGAAAAGAGAAAGAAAGAGTAGCCAGCAACAAAAAGCTGGGGCCAAAAGCGCAACTGGCTAGGAGTGCTGAGGCTAATGAGCATTTGACCATGCACATCCAGGGCTTTTATTGGGGTCATCGTAGGAAGTGATGTTTTCGATATCTAGCTAAAAGAAGGGTCACGTATTTAATTCCTGAGTAAAACTATAGGGGGCACTACAGTTTTTATTATTTGCGGGACCTTTCTTTACAATAAGCATTCATGAGATATTTACCACAAAAACTTGTTCATGGCTAAATTCCATAGTAAATTATGATTATGATAATGATTTCAAGAGTTAGTTTTTTGTTAATTCAGTTTGTTCCTTGTCAAAATTTATTATCAAACTTTTGTGAGACCCCAGGTTAAAATTTAAATACAGTACTTTCAAATCATATATGTTGGTAATAAAAAATTAATTAATAAAGTAATCAATTTTGATACTTCAAACCAGCCATCCAGCCAGACCAACATAAAAACTGAGAGACCTATGTTGATAGATTTAGTTGATAGTTTCTAACAACCAATGAGTTCCAAGTGAAATTGTTTCTAGAAATTTTGTCAATCTCCAATACAAAGTCTCAAGGAGACTTAGTTTTTTAGCCATAACAAGAACAAGGACAATCCTCACTAAAACGAGGGTGTACACTGATATGTAAAATCCACATTCCCCTGCTGTGATTTGAACATACAACCAATTGATTGCCATGAAGCTGTCTTAACAACTGAGCTATGTTGACAAGTTTTAAGCATAATGACAAAAATTTATCATACAGATATTGTGCATAACTAATTTCATTCTAATAAAATACATTTATACAAAAAAATGTACATTTCTATAATTTTTTTATTTGTTATATATTCAATACAAAAGTTGGAGTCAAGGTCTTCAGTCAGAATGATGGTGGATGTGGAGTTTGACCCTGCAGCAGCCAGTCTTGTTTAACCACTCTGAACAAAACTGCCTTACTAGTTGCCTACTAAGCTATCATGCAACAATCGACTTGTGTACACCTAAATAAATCAATAATTTTGAGCTTTAAAGACTGATGACAAGTATTCAGACAACAATGAAAGAAATTGCATCCTGCGACTGATTACATAACCTTCTTAACAATATGAAAAATGGACAAATATACTAATCTTTCCTTGTTTTCCTACAAGTGAACAGATCTTTGGTGTCAATGTATGCAGATATTTTCCAAAAGATAGAGTGCTTTCAGCAGGATCTTTGTCCATTTTCAATATCAGCGTGGATTGTATATACATATATATATATATATATATATGAAGTATGAATTGCACTATATTACTAGAAACTTATTTGAAATGAAATCTCGTTGTTACACGTTTAATATATCATTCAATTTAGACAATGTAAATAGAATGAACAATTAAAGAAAATGGGGCTGTTGCAAAAATCGGACCTGCCACTGGTTAGGGTAGCTCCTTAAACGTAGCAATGCTTTTACCATTAAGCAAAATAGTTGCCAGTAATGCAAAGGCCAAATTAGTACATTGATATTTAACTCTGGATATTAATGAATGCAT
>OY735212.1:60404822-60462322 GCA_963457665.1 Thysanoteuthis rhombus | reverse complement strand
ATTCTTGGCCGATATGCATAAAAATAATAATGCTAATCCTTTAGACTTATCACAACCTAAGGAATTGTTTTAATGACGTCTTTAGTCTCATGGTAATGATAAGAATATGTATGTATATATATATATATATATATATATATATATATATATATATATATATATATATATATATATATATATATATATATATATATATATAAGTGTGTTTTTCTTTTTGGAAGGAGGAGGACAAAGAGGAAAGTGAGGATGGTTCACCCAAAATCTAGGTATAAAAAAAACAATTAGTGAGTTTGAATTGAAGTAAGTGTACTATTATTATCAGTAATTTGTTCAGGAGTCTCAGTGTCTGATTATTTTATTTGATAAGTTGGCTTTAAATGAATATATACAATAAATTTTAGCTATAAATTTAATTTAAGTGGAAATTGCAAAGTTTAGCTGATTTTTAGTTATTTTTGCCGACAGTTTTAGCTATTGATAACAAACAATACTCAGTGATACTATAAGAAACGAATGCTCAGTACGTCATCTATTGATGACATCATACCTCTTATGACATGATAGCAGCAAGTAAATAAAACATAGTACACCTTCCTTGACTGATGAACCAACTGAAAAACATTAAATAGAGAAGTGTGGACACATGTGATATGTGAACAACTGTCTGGATTGCTAAATGCCTCTTTGAAGTTCTTAAAATGGCAAAATTTGTTTTCAAGACCAGATTCAAATAGGTTAACAGCATTTTCAAGAAATTGAGTGACCCTTTGTTAAGAATGCTGTTCTTTTTCATGTTTCTTTTTTATGACACTCTACGTCATAGCATTCTTTTTTTCAAAATGCTGTGTTTATAATTAATTTATACACTTCATATATTTATTCATTTATTAACCTCTTCATTTTACAATGAATTATAATGCATTTTGTATGATATTTTGATCATTTTGGATGTTTTTGTCATCATCATCACCTTTTCAGCATCCATTGCTAGACATAGACCTTTCCTATGATTCACCAGACCTCTCTGTCTTGGCTGCTGCAGAGCAAGTATTTTCTGAATTTTTCTAGCTTTTGCTGGCCACAGTTTTGCATATGACACTTGGGGATCCACATTGTAAGCAGTGATGTCCAGCAGTTGTCTGACATTCTGGTAACATGACCAGCCCCATTGCTATTTGAGTTTTTTAATGGTTTCTATGATATTTTGGACTCCTGTTTTTCTTCTGATACACTGGGCAGTCTTGTGATCTATGCATTTGAGGTTGAGACAGGGATCAACTTGAAAGCTTAATTGGAAAGAAATAGTTTTATTACAGAAACAATTTTTGATAACATTTGTCAATTGTTAAAATTCAAATATACAATTTTGCAGGTTTTAGAACAGAGTCTGTTCTTTTTCTTGTTCTTTTTTGTCTTCCCCAATGTTTTGATATCATTCAACCAATGTTGAATTCATGAGAATTGAACCTCCACTGCCATCCTTTTCGAGAAAGGAGCAGAATGATATATTTGGGGAGGGGGGATATATATAGATGTTGGTTGTCAGGTGAAGTACAAGAGAATACCTAAGCTGTGAATCATCTCAAGCTGTCACTGTTCATCGTAGGGACCCATTGATCCCCAGCTTCTATAAAGTTCCTTTCAAACCCCTTCATCCTTGGTAAGAAGGGCTGATCCAGGGTATAGAAAATGACCCGCTGGCATACCCTAGTGGATGTCCAAGTTTTTTTATATGTCTGTTTGTTTATTCGTTCCGTCACTTTTGGCCATACAGTTTTGTCTACAGACTTGAAAATTGGCATCAGTGCTCCACTAGACCCCTTCTAAACCTTTTTTTTATTTATTTTTTCATTTTTGGAAAAAGAGATTTTAAAGTTTTCGGGGGGGGGGGCTTATTCGGAGGGGTTTATTATTAACATCTAGATTATCTAGAATCTGAATGTTTTTCAACTCTATTTTATATGTTTTTATGTGGAAAATGCCAGTGATGTCATAAAGAGAATTTATTATGACCATACTTATCCTTTGATGGAATTTTTTTCACATGACTTCAAATTTTGATGCTATGGTTATTCGATTATTTACTGTGATAGCAAGCTTCTCATACTTTTCTTACTTCTTTAGTAAGAAAAATAGTAAAGAAGATGAAACCACTGAATTGGATGATTTTCATTCAATGAATATCGGAGTATTCGAGTTTAATCAATAACTTCTAATTGCTTCTGCTTCCTCTGTTGGTGCACAAAAACATTAAAATATTTTAGTGTCTATAAAAAGCAGTGAATGTTTGAAGCCTTTTTGGTGTAATATAAGGAAGGTGGTCCCAACTGTAGAAATTTGAGAATTAATGGAGAATACAATTCGGATTAAACACTATTATCAGCGGATGACTGTGTACAACCAAAATTTCAATTTTCTTTTATTAATGCTCTTATTTCTTTTTATCTGTTAGCTGTTTATAACATCAAATGAGCAAGAGTGTAAAACTTTACGATTTACAATCAGAACCACGTTCCCTGTGTTGTACCAAAAAGGCTTTTATTGTCTGTCGATTTTTTACTGCCAATAAAATATTCTTGCATGTTTTAACACACAGCACACCCAAGATATAAAGCAACATATGCCAATGGCTGGTGGTGTTCTGTAAATGAAACTGAGACTCATCTGCCCTGAAGATGATGGAGATTAGAAAAGCCAATACCAGCTTTACATTGCTATTAATAACTTTGTGCTCAGTGGCTGCATTTGCCCAGTTGTCTCGAGACAAATTGATCTTTTATGGTCTACTGCAGTCTTTCCAAACCTAAATCTTAATTGGTTGCAGCATATATATTTACTAACAGACTGGATCAGTGCCAGTTTGTTAGTAAATATATATATATGCTGCAACTTTATTCACTCTATGTTCTCATCTACATGAAACGTATACTATGATAACACACACCCATATAGAAAATGAGGCAAGAGTAATATAAACAAAAATTTGAGATCCATTTACACCTGTAAGGCATGCAGGAAAGCTTCAACACCTGTTTTTAAATAAGAAACAGTTGCACTAACAGCTGCAAGATATACGTGTCCTAGAAGCCCCTAATTAATACATACCCATTTTCACCAATAAGAAAAACGTGTACCTGCACCATGTGTTAATGTAATTGTAAAAACGTGAAAAATACTGAACAAAAATATTAAACATAAAACAGATTAAATGATTAATGCTATGGCACAAAATGGATATTTATAGTGGTATGCATCCATATTTAGTTGAATTTTGTAAAATAAAATAGTTCAATTTTGCCGCTGCATTTATAATTTTTCATCTATTCTATGTTAAAATATTCTTGTTCTGTGTTTTTTCAAGTTTTTATAATTATATTAACACATTTTGCGGGTATGCATTTTTGCACTGGTCCTGTTTCCTTTAATATTGATATGTACACACATTGTTTTCAACAATATTGTTTAGAAAAAAATGTAGTTCCCAGGTGGATTTGAACCTCCAATCTCTTGATTACAAAATGAACATACTAACCAACTGTGCAACAGAGACATACAGACTTTAAAAAATCTATTTTTTAATATAATTCTTTTGTGCCTGACTTTCAAAATCTTTGTTATTTCCAAAACTAAAACCCTTTTTATGTGTTTAAAAATTTGAAGATGCTTTGTTTTTAAAAAGAAATATTCACAAGATTAAATCAAGTGTATATAGAAAGTTTGGAATCATTCCCATCAACGATTTAGGTGTGCATTTTGTTATGTTAAATTTGAAGTAAAATTTCCCTAAAAATTTGTATCTTGTAATTTTAGTGAGTCAGTGTAAATAAAAAAGGTTTCAACAAGACGTCAAAAATCTCATTGAAATTGGTTTCGTTTTATAAAAGTTGATACCAAATTTGTCTGTTTGTGTAGAAGCTCAACTTTCTCATAATAAAGGCAGAGCTAAACGCAACCTGCCTGATAAGCATGAATGATACTTTGTATATTTTTAATATTCAGTTTTATTTCTAATTATTTGATGTTCTTTTTGTTGCTTTGGAGATGATAAAACAAATATACATCAGAAAGTATATTTTGTATCATGTTATAAATAGGAATGTCCTCTCTACTTGTGGGAACTTGTTATACATTAGAGGATTATGGTAATCAAAGAAATGTTACCCAACAAATTGCCAAACCAAACAGCCTAGTGGGCTACACATTCATCTCTTTTTTTCTTGTCTGTGTGTGTATGTTTGTGTGTGTTTCTCTGGGTGCTACCAATCATATCTTAGGGGCTAACACCTTGAAAATTTACAGAAGTACACCTTTAGACATCATCTAAAAACATTTTTTTCTACAAAGAAATGCTCTTTTTGGGTTCTATTTTGGACCAATCATGCCCAAATCTTGTGCTGGTATTTTTCTCATAATTGTAGATAAAAGATTCATTTTTTTTCAGATAATTTTAGATAAAAGATTAATTTTTTTCAGATAATTTTAGATAAAAGATCTATTTTTTTCAGATAATTTTAAATAAAAGATCTTATTTTTTCAGATAATTTTAGATATAAGATCCATTTTTCAGATTAATGTGGATAAAAGATCTACTTTTTTAAGATAATTAGTTCTGGTACATGAGCAGGCTATCATGATTCATTTATGCACAGAATGGATATCTTTCTTTTGTATATATGCTGGCAATGCTGACTAAGATATGACATTATTGAATGAGATTTTAGGCAATGTTTTCTTCCACTCATAAAGTAGATATGCTTATATACAGTCCTAATATTGAAACCAAAAGTATTCTTTATTTCATTAAGATTTTATTGTCTGTCACTCTTTATAGTTTAGAACTTACTTTATTCAGTACCAAATGTTGCAGTCTGAAATGAGGGTGAATTTCCCAAATAACGTCTGCACCATTTTCATACACTAACTACCTTTTTCTTCTATCTTATTTGAATCGAAAATTTATTGTATAAGTACGTGTCTGCAGACATGATTTTAGATTAGATTAGATCTTTATTTCAGCTCCTCAGACGTCCTTTCCAATGGGGTGGGTCACTCCTTTGCTTAAGATACGGGTCATTTTAGTTTGTGTTTATAATAAAATGGCCTGATGTTTCCAGCTCGTCCATCCTCTCCTTACATATGTTCACACTTAGTGTTCTTACTATATCTTCAAGGAGGCTGTTCTAAATTGGCACTATGTCTTACCTGAAGCTGTTTCTACTCAGCTCATCTTATATCTTTTCATCTTAAGTGATTTTTCTTTTTCCCTTCGTCCTTGTCTGGTTTTCTTTTAATTCCATCATTGATATACATACTGTTTCATACATTTTGCTTATGATTTGAATATTTCAATCATGGTCATCTTCGATCTCCTGTGTCGTGGTGAAGGTAAGTCAAGTGATCTATTTCTTTCTTCAAGTTTTCTCTTGATATCCTGGGATCATTTTTATTGCTCTTCTCTGCACTGTTTCGATGATTGGATAACGTGAAGCCCTCTAGCTCTAAAATTAAGTTAAAAAACATCTAGAAATATCTAGATTTTGGAAAATCTAGATGTTGATAATAAACTAATTCAAATAAGGCCCCCCAAAAGTCAAAAAAGCTTTTTTTCCAAATTAAAAAAAATTGGAGTACTGATGCCAATTTGTCTATAGATAAAACAGTATAGCAAGGAGTGCTATAGCACACAAACACACATACAAACACACGTGTATATAAAGAAGGATAGAACCATTTGCCACCTTTGGTGACTATGATGGTTCAATGTTAGACATGAAGTATATTTATTATATGGTAGAACTTTCCTCATCTAAGAGAGATGATTTATATGTAACATTTGTTTTACTGACAATAAATGAAAAATATGAGATATTGATTTAACCAAAGAAAGAAAAACAACCTTGAAAGAGGATTTTTCTCTGTCCCAAAAAAACATTCATTATGAAAAAGTGAAAATTCTCTTATCTGTGAGAATATTCATCTAGAATAAGAGGTTACATAAAAATAATACCTTCTTTCAAATAATACTTTTGTATCTCCTAGATAACAAAATAGCATGGTAATTTCCTAGTTGCAGTATACTCTCTGTTAAAAAATCTACAACATTTTTATGTTTTTTATTATGCATCCTCCTGATAGTTACCTTTGGAGCAGAAACATGGAACCTAACCAAAAGATTGACTCTCAAACTGACAACCATGCAATGAGCACTGGGCAGAATTATGCTTAACATCACATGGAGAGATTACTAGACAGCACAGTATATTAAAGAAAGAATAGGAGTTTGGGACATTATAGAATCCATTAGGAAACTCAAATGGCAATGGGCTGATTGCAAGAGTGTTAGATAACTGCTGGACATTATGACTAAGAAAGTGGATCCCCAGAGATCATATGCAAAACTGTGACTGGCAGAAAATGAAATGGCATGACAAACTAGACAAGTTTAGGAAGTATTTGCTCCATGATGCCCATGACAGAGAGTTGAGGTGAATCTTAGGGAAGGTTTATGTCCAATGATGGACACTAAAAGGTTGATGATGATGATAATGATTTATTTCTTCTAGAGGTAACACTTGGTTCAATGTTTTTCGAATAAATTCAGGGAAAGGCTATTTAAATAATTTATTTATAAAAATCAATGAATTGTTGAATATTTATAACAGAGAAATAGATGTTGAAGATAGGTTACTATCACTTGAACATTGCAAACTTATTGTTTTATCTTGACAACAAGGCAAGTTTATTCATTGGCATTTGAGCTAAAAGTCAAATATTGAGAAAGCACAACTTATGCCAGGAAATTGAAAAAAAAGTGTTATATTTGAGAAAATGTAATAACATTAAAATACTTTTCAAATGATATTTTCACTGATGTGTAACGCCTACAACCTCAGATAATGATTTATGTATTTTAATCTTTGGCTGTACATAGTTGCTATTTTCACACTTCAACTTTGAATGCCAAAAACGATTGGGTATCTATCAAATTGGTTATTTAAATATCACAAATATTAATTTCTTTAATTGTATTGCAAATCATTTGAATAAAATTTCAATGAAAATGCTAAAATGTCCATTGGACCTTTATCTCTGTTACTTGTCAAGTGTTTTATTTTCTCAGTTGCATATTTCCGTGAAGAATGACATAATCATTTTTGTATGGATTGACACTAAGTGATATAAATCTTATTTATCATGTGATTTATTTTTTTAATGATTCAAATATTCTAATTTGAAGCTTTTTTTAAAGTCTCAATTCAGCTCAAGCTGTTTTGAAGCGTGAGCGGACATAATGTCCCAAGACAAAATGTTATGTCAGAAAAATCACCGCAGATATTGTGCGGTATGGAAAAGAAATCATAGGAAGAAATTCATTTTATTAAAATCATAACTTCATTACAAAATAAACTCATACACTTACAATTTTTGCTTTTATTTAAGTTTCAAAAGATCAGCATTTTTGTGATACTATCTTTATTGTAATGGTAACAGCCTATCTTGTTTTATTACAATCCTTTAATAGTTTTTATTAGTTGTGTTAATCTATTTCACATGGACCAATCCATTACAACTTTTTGGTTAAAATAGGACAAGACACTACAGATAATCATACAATCAAACATACTAATTTGTATGTATGATTTTTATATGGATAGACTGTTGATGTATAAAGAATATGAATTTGCAGTAACAACTTCCTATTCATTTCTTTATGTATGTAATATTTGTTTCTAACACTTTTCCCCTGTACCACTTGATACTTTATGCTTGGTACATTTATCATGTAAACAAATCACTATATTTCTGATGTGGTTACTTTATATTGAAAATCAAAGGGGTTATAGTTTAGAACCACCATCCAAGGAAAGAGCAGCTGAATCTGTGATTCCTTGCAGAAAGTTGAGATAAAATTTTGGTTGAAAAATTTCCTAATGACCCACCTGACCAACCAGCAAAGTTGTCTACAGATTCTTCTCTCCATACTCATCTCTGTGTGAGTGTGAGTGTGTGGATGTATGTGTATGTGTATGTGTGTGTCGGTGTATGCGTGTGTGTCTTCGGGTGCTCCTGGCCACATTTTGTTGGCTAAAACCTTGGAAATTTGCAGGAGCACACCACTACGCACCATCTAAACGGTGCTTTTTTGGGTCTCTATAGTCATTCAGGACTGACAATAACCAAATCTTGTGCTGGTCTTCTTCTTTTAGATAATTCTAGATAATTAGTTCTGATATACACGTGGGCTATGGTGATTCAATCATGTGAGGTACGTATGTTTAATTAACACGTTCACTCCTTCCTTGAATAGTGCAACATGCAGTGCAATGAAATAAACTCATCTTCTGCTCGATGCTGCGAGGCAGAAACTAAGTATAGCACGTTGCCATAGCTATTAACATTGTGTTAAGTAAAACCATAGAAAGAATACACATGTGTGTTGAAAGCAATACACATCATGCCATGAGACATACAAATGTATTGTAAGGCAGTGAACCAGTTAAAATCATATCTATGAGATTGTTGTGTTAGAAAATGTCAACTAAAACTGTCAATATAAGTTTCTTCAGTTTTCAAGTTGGTCTGGCTGGCTGGCTGGCTGGCTATATCATGTATACAATGAAGCTTGAGAGCTTGAAATTTAAATATTTACTCCTTATTATGTCTACAAAGGTTGATAAGTCTTTGTCTGCCCTTGGTGGTGGTGAGGAGTTTTTTTTAAAATTTGGATTTAGAGGCATATTACGATCAAATCAAATGTATAATTGAAATTGAAAGTTTTACTCTTGCAAACTCTTTTGGTGTGCATTTGAGAGAAAGAGACTGAGAGGGAGATAGTCAGAAAAAGATCGCCTACCACAGGATTTCAGAATAAGATTAAAGGAGGCAAGCCCTTGGCAGAGCAAGCCCAACCTTCAAAAACAAGGAGATCCCATTAATCCTAAAAAGAAGAGTATACAACCAATGCATCCTCCCGATACTTTCCTATGGAGTTGAAACATAGAACCTCACCAAGAGACTAACCTTCAAACTGAGAAGCATGCAATGTGCACATGAAAGAATCATGCTCAACTCCACATGGAGAGATCGCAAGACAGCACAATATATCAGGGAAAAAAAAAGGAGTCCAAGACATCATAGATTCCATTAGAAAACTCAAATGGCAATGGGCTGGTCATGTTGCAAGAATAGCAGACAATTGATGGACGGCACGACTCACAAAAGAGATTACATGTGCAACTGAGGCTGGCAGAGAATTAGATGGAGAGACAAACGAGACAAATTCAGAAAGTATCGTCTCTGCAATGCCCACAATAGAGAGGTGTGGCAAATCCAGGGGAAGGTCTATGTCTAACGATGGACCATAAAAGACTGTTGATGATGTCTTCAAAAATTGCTTTCTTTTCTTTTTAAAATTCTCTCCCAAATTAGTTTGTAGTTGGGCCTTCAGTTTGCAATGCAAGTTTATGCTAGATTGATCCCTTGGTTTTTTGAAAATCACTGCCCAAACAAGAGCGAGAGATGTAATTTAATCATTGATCACCTCAACAGGACATTCTGCCAAAAGACATTGGTCATGTGATGGTTTCTACTGAGTGACTAACCTGTTTTTTCTTATTTATTATTTTTCTCCTCTTTTTATCCTTTTTGGTTAATGTCAGCTTGCTTGATCTTGCCTCTCTCTCTCTCCCTTCATCTGCTCCTCATTTCAGTCCTAACCTTATCTTTACACACATATAGGCAGCCATTCTACCCCATCTTCTGATCACTTCCACATTCAAAATTGGTATTCCTGATCCCATTAATAATTTTCCTAAAATTCATTAGTAAGATAAATCCTGGAAAGTTTCTCTTGACTAACACTCAGCAGGGGATAACCCATCAGAAAATACTTGAATACACTGTGAAAATAAATTCAAAGGCATGTGCAAAGAATCACAGGCATTTACAATAATTTTTATAGTATATCTAAACATTCTCTGATGGGTCATCCTCTGATGAGCATCAGTTGAAAGAAGCTTTCAAAGATGTTTCTTTTTTTTTAAATTAAAAACTTTTTTTCCTCCTCTTTTAGGTTTTACAATGCATCTGCTAATTACAACAATTTTAAAATAAAAATATCATGTTCTACTGATTTTTTTCATGCTTTACCTTCAGCAAGTTTTCATCATGTAACCTAGATAAAGACTGATGATGATATTCTCTAGTGTGAACTCTCTGGGTTAATTAAGTCGCCTCTTCAGTTCTCAGTATGTCAAGGTGATATTTCTGTTGGGGAAAGAATTGTTGTGAATATCTCAAAAATAAACATCTCAACTAACCGTCCAATTGTTTAACAATAAGCACTTGGCAAAATTCCAACTTGTTTTCTTGGGGGAAATCTGGTTTACCAATTCACTCTTTGCCCAGAATAAACAGTAAAGAAAGGCCTAACCCTATTTATCTTTCTTACAGAATTTTCTCAGAAAAGTAATATTTAGTCCACTTTTCAGAATTCTTTGCAAGTAATGTTGTTAGAAAATGTCAACCAAAACTGTCAACATAGGTTTCTCTCAGTTTTTAAACTGGTCTGGCTGGCTGGCTAGTTAAGTATGTATCACGTATACAGGTTGCAGAATTGGAGCTAGGGGGCTGAAAATTTAAATTCAGTCCTTATTATGTCTAGAAGAAAAACATTTTTTTCCCAATTTTAAAATTTCCCTTCAGGTGGGTTTTTAATAGGGGGGTTCAGTTTGCAATATATGTTTATGCTAAATTGGCCCTGAGTTTGTGCCCACTTTTTTTCTGTAAATGAAATCCCTTGTTAGCTATCACTGCCTGAATAAGGTGAGCAAAGTAACTTATCCATCTGTCACCCCTTTTCCCAATTTTTTTAATTGATCGATCCCAACAAGGCATTCTGCCATAAGACATTGGTTGCATGACAGTTTCTGCCAAAAGACATGAGTTGCATGACAGTTTCTATTGAGTGACTAACCTGACCTGTTTTTTTCCTAATTATCATAAACGTAGTTGATGGTAACTGGCATGGGAGACTGAGTCTGTGAGCTCTATCAATACTCTTGTGTTACGTTTGTTTGTCTCTTTTGTGTCACTTCTACAAGGTACAACTACTCCCACATAAACAAAGCTATCTAGTTGTTCAGCAGATTACACTGTTTTTGGTAGATAATATATTATGCCACTAAGATACATATTAGGAACAATTGCAAGAGCAAAAGCTTGGAATGGTGCCATAGATTAGGAGCAGGATAAAAAACTTTGGTGTTTATTCTTCATGCATCATTGGTGTGGAATCTTGAAAGGGTTTGATTATAGCAGAAAAATATTGAGAAACCATTTGTCTAGATTAAAGCCATATATGCAAATTATTATGTGCATTTGCATAATTGTCTGTTGTGTCCGAGCCCTGTTATAACCTAAAAGTTATAATAGATTGGTCCATGTGAAATATATTAACACAGCTAAAAAAACAATGAAAGGGTGTTTAAATGAGATTTGGGTGTTATGAATGAAATTATGGTGTGAGTAATAAAAAAAGGTTATATTTTTAATAAAATAAGTTTCTTCGTATTACATTTTTGCAGTACCTCACAATATCAGTGGTAACTTTTCTCACCTGACATTTTATTTTAAGACTTCATGTTCAATCACCCTTTAAAACAGTTTTTTTAAAAATTAGAAACATTTAGATTCTGGAAAATCTAGATTTTATCGATAAAGCCAACAGAATAAGGACCAAAAAAAGGTGATAAGGGCAAACAGGGAAGACTCTGTAGCCCACTTGGCTGGTTGGTCGGGCAGACTATTTGTGGGGCTATGGTGATTCAATTCACAAAAAGGATCCCTTAGAGATATAAAATATTTAATCCATTGATGAAATTTGCTCATTTTTTTTTTATTAGCATAACGTAAGTGATGAAGACAGTTGATAGGCAACAGACGTGTTCTGTTGGGGTGAAGTATCTATAAATAATGGCAGGTCTCTCAAGTCAAACATGACCAGTGCTGCTGACAGCAGTGGCCATAAAATGACTTTATGAATGAGATAATCTTTATTCAATTGAGGCATAAATAGATTGATAATATTTTCACTTGCTTTTCATCACAACTTTCAGACTGTACCTCTATGGCTTTCACTTTCCAATTTGCAATGCTTACTAACAACTGTAAAGTAACGGTCTGAGAGTTGCAATGAAAAGTATTAAGATGAAAGGACTTCAAGTCAAAAAATCTATCCATATAAAAGCCATTTATGCAAATTAGTAGGTTCAATTGTATATATATTTGGTTGCATGTCCTACCCAAGTCCTGCTATAACCAAGGAGTTATAATGGATTAGTCCATGTGAAATAGATTAAAGGAGCTAATCAAAATAATTATTTGTGTATTAAAGTAAAAAATACATCATAGAATCACAGGATGCTTGAAACTAAAATTTGAAAAGAAGAGTGTATTGGTGACTAAAGAGAATTTTGAGTTGAGACTTGAACAAAATACTTAAGAATTAGGGTTCTTGAATTATTAAAAATCAATTAGCTTATAGAGTGGCTTTAGGCTTCTTAGTGCCGATCAATACATAAATAACTTCACCATTTTTGACAGGCATATGCCAGTTACTAATAATTGATAGTACTTCATCTATTACATTTTTAGAACGTATTCAACTTATTTATAAAAGACTTGCTCTAATCTTCAACAATTATTTTTAAAACTGAAATTCTATCATCATATCAAATAAAAAATAATGATCTGTTGTTTATTTTTGAGACATGATTAGAGAAAAAATGTGATGAAACAAGTCAGAGCAATTTCTGATTATCCAAACCCCCATTCACATACCTAAGGTTTTGAATAACTCTCCCCCTACCATGTAAATACAAGTTTATACTCAGAAACATACAGAAGTGGGAGAAAAATTGTTCATTTTATTCATTTTCATTACACTGATAAAGAGTTATAAAATTATTGGGGACTTTTTTCAAAGTTTTTTGAAAGTTTTCCTCCCTAGATCTGCTCATTAACATTTTTACACATTATGATAAATTACTTCATGAAATGTTCTTCCACAAAATATATCTTCAATGAAAATTTGTTAAGTGAATAATTCAACCAATGAGATTTCAATAATTTGTTCCAAATAAGAATATCAAGCCATTGAAAACTTAATATAACCTGTAGATGTGTTATAATGTAATAATTGCTGTCTAGATAATGTATACATACAAACAAACATATAAATAATGTAATAAATACATAATCTTATTATAGTTCACCAAATGTTCGTCCATCTGTATTTCTCTGAATATAAGTGCCTAGATACAAGATATAAATGTAGAGAATTGGAAATAAAATCTACATTATTCTGGATGATTTTGGGAAATTTCGTTTTTTTTCCTGCTAACTAAAGACATTTACTAAGCAATTTTCTTTTTGGCTGTGCGGACCTTTCACGAAGAGAAATTTCAATAAGAGAATCCTTCATTATATGAGGTATAACTGTATTAAAGGAAAATAACGTCCTGATAGGCAGATTATACAGAAATATTATGATAGATAATAATGTTGTTGCTGTCTAGAGCTTTTTATACAGTCCTCCGGCCTGGCTTCTGAAAAATATGCCTATGAGAACTATAGATTATTTCTATATTCATATCATATTCATTTTATCTTTATTTTATCTTCCAGAAAATGACAGCTAAATCCTGACTGCAAACTATGGGGAGGGTTAGGCCATACCCTGCCACGCTGGCCCATGACATGCTGGCAGGCGGTCTGGTGGATCAGTTGCAGCTGATGTCAATCAGAATCACCTCAGACCTCCGTCGGCCCATAGCACCCATTGTATCCTCTCTTGATCGGGTAGGGGGGGGGGGGCGTAGGTGTATGCTATGTTGTAAGGGATACAAGCAGAATTACTGTTCATTCTGCTTGCACAGGAGAGAATCATGTTTAACATTACATGGAGATATCACAATACAGCACAGTATATTAGATTGAAAACAGGAGATATTACTAAGTCCAGAAAACTCAAATAGAAATGGGCTGGTCATGTCGCAAGAATGTCAGGCAACAAATGAGCATCACGACTCACAATGTGGATTCCTATGTGAAAATGTCATCATCATCATCAGTCTTTTAGCGTCCGTCGTTGGACATAGACCTTCCCCAGGATTTGCCACACTTCTCTATCATGGGCGTCACGGAGCCAGTACTTCCTGAACTTGTCTAGTTCATCTCTCCATCTAATATTTTGCCGGCCTCGGTTGCGCATATGGTCTCGGGGAATCCATGTTGTGAGTCGTGATGTCCATCGATTGTCAGCCATTCTTGCAACATGGCCAGCCCACCGCCATTTGAGATTTTTTATGGATTCTATGATGTCTCTAACTCTTGTCTTTTCCCGGATGTGTTGTGCTGTTTTGTGGTCTCTCCATGTGAGGCCCAGCATTATTCTTTCATGTGCACGTTGCATGGTTCTCAGCTTACGGGTCTGTTTCTTGGTTAAGTTCCATGTTTCAGCTCCATAAGTGACTATTGGGAGGATGCATTGGTTATACACCCTTCTCTTTAGGATTAATGGGATCTTATTATTTTTGAAGGTTGAGCTAGCTCTGCCAAAGGCTTGCCATCCCAGTGTGATTCTTCGCTTGATTTCTTCTTCTTTTGAGGGTCTCATGGAGATTCGTTGCCCTAGGTAGATGTAGTGGTCCACTTTCTCGAGTTCTGTGTCCTCGATTTCGATCTTAGTGTTCTTATCTCCAATGTGGTTGTTGCACATGATCTTCGTCTTGCTGAAGTTCATGTGCAGGCCGACTTTCTTGCTCTCCTCATTTAGTTCATCTATCATTAGTTGGAGGTTGTGTAGGTTCTCTGCGAAAAGGGCTATGTCGTCTGCGAATCTGAGGTTGCTCAGATACTCGCCGTCTATTTTAATTCCTTTACTCTCCCAGTCTAGCCTTCTGAAGATCATCTCGAGGCAGGCTGTGAAGAGTTTAGGTGAGCTGGTATCACCTTGTCTTACTCCTTTCTGGAGCTGGAAGGGGTCCGAGTCCTTATGTAGCCTGATAAATGAGCTGCCGTGATTGTATATATGTTTCAACACTTCAACATATACTGGATCTACACCTTGGCGACTGATGGCCTCCATGACCTTAGGGATTTCTACTGAGTTGAACGCCTTTTTGAAGTCGATAAATGCTACGGCAAGTGGAAGTCTATACTCTGCTGCTTTTTCTTTCAGTTGATTTATCGAGTGCAGGTGGTCCATGGTTGAGTAGCTTCTTCTAAAGCCAGCCTGTTCACGTGGCTGGTTTTCATCGAGTGTTTTTGTGATTCGGTTGGTGATGATCTTTGTGAAAAGTTTATATACACAGTTGAGTAGGCTTATAGGCCTATAGTTGTTGAGGTCTTTCGGGTTTCCTTTTTTATATAAAAGCATTATGATAGCAGTATTCCAATCGTCTGGGACTTTACTATGTTTTAGACACAGGTTGAAGAGGACGGCCAGTTTCCTATTGATGGTTTTGCCTGCTTTTCGGAGTAGGTCGATGGTGATGTTGTCTGGTCCAGGGGCAGTTCCTTTCTTTGTCTGTTTAATGGCTTCCTTCACCTCCCACGGGGTTACTTTTGGGAAGTCCTCTAGTTGTTTGCCCGTGTCTTGCGTATCTTGCTCATTGTTTTGCAGTCCTTGTTTGGACGAATAAAGTTTTTGGTAGAATTCTTTGGCGCGTTCGACTATCCTGTCTCTGTCTGTTGTTAGGTTTCCGTTTTCCTCGAGTATGCTAGTTATTTGCCTTCGTCCCGAGTTGAGGAGTTTGTTTATAGCTTTGAAGCCTCGACCTTTTTCAAGAGTTGATTCAATGACTGCCGTTGTGTATCTCCTTCTGTCTTCTCTTCGCTTCTTCTTGATTAATTTGTTTAGTTCAGCCTCTTCAATTTTCTCCCTCGTTGTTGTCGGTGGCTTGAGGTTTCTGCGTTTTTCCATGAGATTTTTAGTCTCATCCGAGATTTTGCTAATGGGTTGTTTGCCCATTGGCTTGAATGTAGAGGCTACTTCAATTATTGACGTTGTCATTTTGCTGCTTAGTTTGTTGATGTTGGTGCTGTCTTGTTCAGTAAGAATTCTGAATCTGTTCTTCAATTCGAGCTTGAAAGATTGAACGTGTTCTTTTGGTATGTTTAGAGGCTGCGGTTTTGTATGGAACATTTTCCTGCGTTCTTTATTGGTGTTTATTTGTACTTTACATCGTACCATTCTGTGGTCGCTGCCTACATTGACTTGATTTAGGACTTGGATGTCCTTGACGATATCGTTTTTGTCCGTTAGGATGTAGTCTATTTCGTTTCTTGTTTCGTGATTGGGGCTCCTCCAAGTCCATTTCCTACTGGGTCCCTTCTTGAAGAAGGTGTTCATGATTTTGAATCCATTAGCCGTTGCAAAGTTCACAAGATCTTCTCCTCTCTCGTTGCGTATTTTGTATCCAAATTTGCCAACGCAATTTTCATTTCCTTGTCCTACTTGTGCGTTGAAGTCTCCCATGATAACATTGAAGTGTTTTCTGGTGCCTTGGAGTAGGGAGTTCAAGTCATCATAGAAGTTGTCTATTTCTTGTTGGGTTGATTGCGAAGTGGGAGCGTAGACTTGGATTATATTGAGTTTGTATCGTTTTGAAAGTTGTATGGTGACGCTAGCTACCCGGTCAGAGACGGCTTTGAAGCCAGTTACATTGTCTTTCAGGTTCTTATTGATGAGAAAGCCAACTCCACTTTGTTTTACTTTCTCTTTACCGTAGCTGTAGAGAAGATGCTTGCTTCTCAGTTCGATTAGTTCTTCTCCGGGTCTTCTTACCTCACTAATGCCTATGATGTCCCATTTGACATTTCTGATTTCATTTTCTAGATCAGTTAGGTGCATGTCAGTTGACAGTGTTCTGACGTTGTATGTGCCTATGTATAAATTTGTCTTCTTGTTGACAGTCTTAGAGTTCTGTTGAAATGGTCGTTGTTTGAGCGGTGACTCAGTAGGGACAGAGGGTCCCTAGGTGAAGGATTTGGGTATTCGCTTTCGGAGCACATCACCCCTACCCAAAGTAAGTGATGTGGCTGAGTCTTTTGGGGCCGATGACCCAGCAGGAACTGACGTACTCTTGGTGTAGTTTTTGGGTAGTCGCCCTTGGAGCATATCACCCCCACCCAAAGCAAGTGATATGGCTGGGCCTTTTGGTACCAAGGTCCCAGCAGGAACGGCCGATATAATATTTGGTGTGCAAATCATGGGGAGTAATGGGCCATGCCCTGCCACGCTGGCCCAAGACGTGTTGGCAGGGGGTCTAGTGGATTGTCCACTGCGGGTCAGTGGCAAAAGAGCTCCACCGGCTCTTGATACACATCCAAACTGTTCTTGTGAAAACAAGAGTGGATGTTCGGAGCACCAAGGTTGAGAAAAAAAAAAAAAAAAAAAAAAAAAAAAAAAAGTTGGATGCAGATTCCGGTGGGGACGACTTGGAAGATACCTCTCCCTCATATATTAAGTTTTTAACTTAGATAAAGTCCACAGAGGTTTAAGTTTATAAGAACAGTTGCAACAGCATAGTTAGTCTGGGGACTTCATTTTAGCAGTTGAAAAAGTTTCAATTTTTTTCATCGTAATTTGTGCCCGTCTCCCAGCAAGAATTTACTACTGACAATAGATACGGCCTCAGTATATCCAACCCTACATTCGTTTGTTTTTTATGGCAAGTCAGAGTTAGGTCGAGGTAGTGGGGGAGGGGGGGAGTATGGGGTCAGTTTAGCTTTTAGATATTTAGATTTCGGCATTTGGGGGAGGGTTCTTTCTTTTTTCCTTGTAGATTTATGGTCAATTTCGGGGGAGGGGATTTAAGGTTCTTTGGAATATACGGAATTGGTGCACATTTAGAGATTTTCTTTTTTCAGTTTAGCTTCTAGATATTTAGATTTCAGCAAAATAAGATGGTGTGATGAACTAGACCAGTACAAGAAGTATTAGCTCTGTGACACCCATAATAAAGAGGTTTTGTGAATCTTGGGGAAGGTCTGTATCTAATGACAAATGGTAAAAGGCTGCTGCTGCTACTGCTGCTGATGCTGCTGCTGCTGATGATGATCCTATTTAAATGATAAACTTAGATCATTTTGCGAATATCAAATAAATTAGAATGATCTAAAAAATAAGCGTTTCCAGGCAGACTTAATCTTGGAGCATTTGTAATAAACAGCATCATCAGACATAGAATTTCCCCAAGATTCACCAGACTTCATGATCATGGGCATTGTGAGGCCAATATTTTCTTGAAAACTGACATACCGTCTCATTTTTTGCTGGTAACATATGATATGTGGGGATCCACCATGTGAGTTGTCTGATATTCTTGCTACTTGGTTTATGCATTGTCGAATTGATTTTATGATATCTCTGACCTGGTTCTCTTCTAATATGATGTGCTGTCTTGTGATCTCTCCATATGATGTTGAGCATGACCCCTTGAAAACCCTGGACTAGATAACATCAACTTAGACCAACTAAAAATGCTGGTAACTTGATCAATAGGAAACCAGCCCAACTTTCCAAGGAATGCTTCAAACTGAAGATTAGAACACTGCAATCATCATGTTACAATTTGAAAAGGGAACAAAATGTATCTGGGTAACTACAAGCCAATTAACCTACACAAGTGTGGGAACAGGGTGGCTTCAGAAGAAGTTACTTGACTATTAATCATTGTTATTTAGTTGATCAATTCAAAATGATAGCAACAGAATACAGAATGTCACTCACTGTAGCATTTGTTGACTTCAAGAAGGCCTTTAACTTAGTGGAAACCCCCAATCATCATTGCAATGAAATAACAAGGCATAAATACCATACATGTCAGAGTTTTACAACATAATATAATAAATAAAATCTTCTGAAACTTAGATTGGACTACTAAATGAATCAGAATTGATGGTGGATAAATTATATAACCTCAGATTTGCAGACAACATCATCCTCTTTGCAAAGAACCCTTATGAAGTTCTGAAAATGTTAGATGAACTGAATGAAGATAGCAAGATCGTTGGTCTCCATATGAACTTCAGTAAAACCAATGTCAAGTCTTACAAGTATGTTGAAGACAAGCACACAACAGTCAAGACCTGAGACAATGAATTTAAATGAAACCCTCAGAAGAAGAAATCAAATAAAGAATCACTCCAGGTTGTTAAGCTTTTGGCAAAGTAAGCTCAACCTTGAAGAACAAGAAAATCCTATTAATATTAAAAAGTAGGGTATAAAACCAATACGTCCTCCTAATAGTCAAAATAGATATCAAGTTTCTTTTATTCACTGGATTCAATTTCAGAGATTTCTGCTCAGTTTCATCTAGAAAGCTTTCTTATTGTTAATCTGCTTAGAGTTTAATACTCAATAGGTATAATGCCAAAGTAGTGACTAAAATGTATTGATTATGAGCCCAATCATACAGTAGGATTAGATTTAACATTGTATAACAAGATATATTCAAGATACTGCTAATGATACTAGCTGATGTCATTTGATGTGCAAATGTAAACCATAATTTAGAAAAGGTACTGTTTCAGATATTTTGGCAGAAAGCCAAAAAATTGAATAGGGTTGAAGTCACTCCCTGATGCCTGGGCAGGCAAAATGGAAAAGTGCCAAGAGAACTGGACAATTTTTGTCCCTACCCACATGTGTGATGTTGCAACATTAAAATCAACCTTTTATCAAATTCTATCCTCATGGGGAGTTGAGTAAATACCCTCTCAGTTAAGTGAAGCATTTCAACTCACATATATTGCTTTTTTCCGATGACGCTTATACAATGAACCCTCATTAAAATGGACTCTGTTAAGCCAGATATTGAATGAAATGGACAAAATCTGAATTAAGAGAGTGACCATTCTGAAGTTTTTATAATAGCAACCACCTTACAAGAAATCGTAACAACATCTTTATGCAATTATGAATTGAACTTCTCACTCATTTCCTTTTGTATGCAAATTGTCACATACACTACAATCCCAAAGATAATGAATCAAAGTCGAAGTAATTTTCTTCACCAAACAGAGTTTGTATTTTCTCCACCACCTTATGTTTCTGCCTGAGTGACGGAAATATTAACACCATCATTCATAGCATAGTATTGTAATTAAACCACTTCAAAATTTCTACTGCCATTACTTCTTCACATTTAGAAGTAAACAAACTTATAGTAGTTTGAGAATTTTCAAAGGAGTCAGATCTTAATTTATTAGACCTGAACTAATTTACCTCAGTATATGTTGGATAATTTCACAAAATATATACATGTTTTATGTATTTATGCATCACATTCAGTGTTAGTGTATAGACTTTTAACATCGTATACTTATACAGGATTAACCCTTACCATCAGTTAACTTGGAAAATTGGCTAAAACAGACTACCCCCCCCCCCTATTAGTCGGTTTTAATTAGAGTTCACTGGACATGTAAAATTCAGAAGCACATTGTTCGGAGTGAGAGAAAAGATCATACAAATTTGAAAACAATATTCTATTCCTCTGTTTCGCCAACCAACAGTGGACAAAAGTTGGTATGCTCAACTATTGTATATCATACCAACTCAATACTAGATAATGATCTTACAGTGACTTGAGTGGGATCTCTGTTGCTATCTCTGTCTTGTATTTCTTCCCTTTTCTGTTTGGTTATTCTTCATAACCTATATTTTATTTGTAGATGCCAACATAAATATTATATGACATGGTTAACACTGCCATATTTACAAGGGAACAGATTGAATTACATTTTCATCTTGACTTTTTTTTTCATTTTATTTCATAAGACGAAGTATTGTAAATCATAAACATTATATTTTTACCACTGCTTGCAATAAAATGCAACCACGATTAAGATGGAGGTAAACAGCCAAAAATTAACAATAATGATTTACATTTCTATGCTTTACTGTGGATGAAAGTTTTTCATGCAGAACAATGTTTTTAGGGTCACACTTTGTTCTACTTTGTCACATCTTTCTCTGGAAATAGAACTGGTGTTATTTATTCCTCGTTCGACTTTCTTCATTGAAGTTATACATATTGTTCCTTGACCTCAATTTCTGTGCACATTTCAAAATACCAGGTATATAAGCTCAAACTACCAAATGAAAAAGAGTTCAAACTAAAGCAGTAATGCCAAATGTTCTTATAACAAAATGTGTTTAATTTAACCATGAATTTTATTTTTGAGATCATTTCATTTTGGATTAAAGATACATTCTCTGAATTTGTAAGCCAGTTGGCTAACAAGGAATTTTAGATAACTAAACATTTTTACAAATTTTGTTCTTCATTAGAAACTGTCAATCAAAATGTCATCATAGGTTTCTTCAGTTTTCAAGTTGGTCTGGCTGGGTGGCTATGTATGTATGTATATATGTATCATGAGTACAGGCAGCATTAATGGAGCTAGAGGGCTAGAAATTTAGATATTCACTCCTTATTATGTCTAGAAAAAACGTCTTTTGTTTATGACCCCCCCCCCGTTGGTTCTTAGTTGGGCTTCAATTTGCAACGAGAGTTTATGCTAAATCGACCTCTTTGTTTGTGTCCTGAAGTATCCATACTTGTTTTTGAAAATTTAGACATTTTTTAGTGATCATTGCTCGACAAAAAAGTGACATTAATTGATCACCCCTTTTTCCAATTTTTAATTGATCATTCCCATTACAGCATGCTGCCAAAAGACATCAGTAGCATAACTGTTTCTATTGAGTGACTAACTAGACCTATTTATTTATTTTTTCAACTTCAGGAATAATCAGAACCGTAAATGATAGCAGAAGTACAGAATTATCTTAAATTGGTAATTTATTTCATAAGGAAGTGAAAATTCACTGTCAAGATATTTTCTGATTATTTGATCTTATAAATCATCATCAATCATAAATAATCATTGTTTAAACAAGCCAATGATTTAATCAATCTATTCTTAAGCTTTAATGTGATCAATATATTCTCAACACACAGGAAAATGGAAACTGCAGAACAAATTCTTTGCTTATGAACAATTTCTCTATTTTAGAACGACTCGGATCTTTTTACATACTTTTTTTCAATATGCACTGTCTTTGTCTCTTGTACTTGATTGAAATGTCTTGTGTATGCGTTAATTTTTGAAAAATCTTTCTATTCAGATTCTGTCAAATAAAACTCTCACAAAAATGTTGACACAGGTTTCTATCAGTTTTTGAGTTGGTCCAGCTGGCTCGCTATCATACATACAGGCCACTCCAATGTAGTTAAAAATGTTGTTGAAATTTTTCAACATTTACTCCTATTATGTCTACAAAAAACAGATTTTTTGTCTTTTGAAAATTCTTTCCCTAAATAGGGTTTTGGGGTATAAATTTACAGTTTTAGTTTGTGCTAAATTGGCCCCCATCTTGTGCAAGAATTCATTATTTTTTGAAAATTCAGACTTTCTCAGTGATCACTGCCAAACAAAAGGTGAAAGAAGTAACTTATTCATTGATGAACTCTTTTTCAAATATTTTTATTGATCACCCCTAACATGGCATGTTGCCAAAAGATGCTGGTCACCTGACAGTTTTATTGAGTGACTAACCGGACCTTTTATCAGGATTTATTGTAATTTACTTTATTTATTCATTCGACTCTGACTAATTATAATCATGTTCAGAAAGATAAGACTTCTATAAAGAATTACTGGAACTTCACAAAAGATGCTTGTATGCAATGAATATTACTCATTACCATCATCGTAATGTTTTGAGTATGACGTGAATAAATAAATAAATAATTCTTGCTTCTTGTTTCTTTATCAAATAGTAGTGACCTATGAGAATGATTTACAGAGATACTTTTATCTATTGAATTTTCTAAAGTAAAGTATTAACAAAATTGATTGACTAGTAATAAAACCCAAAATTTCTAACCCAGTCACCCAAGGCATTGTAGGAATCAAAATCTTCTTAACTTGAAGAAGCGCAAGCAGAATAGTAATACGTAGTTGCTTACTAGTTTGCTAATAAAGCTGGTGCTCTGGTAGACTTACTGTAAGTTTAATGCTTATGATTTCTGAACAATTTTGTTTATTTTTTTAGTTCATTCCAACGTTAGTACAAAATTGAGAAATTACTCTGTACAAGACCATATTCTTTGTTATACTGACCATAGTCTCCATGACAATAATGCATTTCCTACTACAAGTACTTATCCAGATCTCTCAATCTCATTCTTTGAGACCATCACACTGGGTCAGTGATGTCCACAAGAAAACATGAAATAATTGTTATAAGTATTCCTCAGAGCAGCAACAAATGATTTCTGTATCAGCAGCAGAGATTGTTAGGAATACTGAAGTAATGGGCTTCTAACACGTATTGGTTGAGGCACTTTCAGCCAGTGTTGGATTAACTATGCAACAATTGCAGCATTTGCAATAGGCCCAGCAATTTTGAGAGTTCTGGGCTAAATACTTGTAAGCTGTGGTTTCTGATTCAGTGATTCTGTTACTGTTGTACTCAACTGCCTTCAACTTCCATGAATGTGGCTGTGTTCAAGGCTAACTACTTCAGTGAATTATCACCTTTAATGGGGGTTATCATTTCAACACAGCAATTAATAAAAGAGTGATATCTAAATGCACATATACAACACAAAAATACAAAGGTAAAATGAATTTATAGCCACTGCCAAAAGATCTACGCCATGACAAAGTAACATGGCTGGTTAGTCACTCAAAGAAACCATCATGTAACCATCGTCTTTTGGCAGCATGCTGTGTTGGGGGTGATCAATGGAAGTTACTTCTCTCACCTTTTATTGGATCACTAAAAAGTTTAGATTTTTCAAAAAACAAGCAGGCACAAAATGTGACAAATTTAGTATAAACTTACATTGTAAATCATAATTGAACCTAAATATTTTTTCGAGATATAATAAGGTGTAAACGTTTGGATTTTTAATCCTCTTGCTCCATCCGTGTGGCCTGTATGCATGATATACATAGCCAACCAACTTGAAAAACAGAAGAAACCAATGTTGACAGTTTTAGTGGATGGTCTCTGATACAACTGAAATGTTACACATATTTGTTGTATTATCTTGCTGTATAGTTAATTAATAAATATAGTTACTAAACTATGTGAGTAAAAAATCTATATCTTTTAATGTCTATGTGTTTTTTCTTGATTTAGGGCCCCTCTATAACATATGCTACAGGCCCTGCCCTAGTCCAGCCCTGTTTTTAGCATATTATTGAGGAAAGGTAATGGAGATACTTATGAGTTTATTTATATGCCTGCGGGCAGGGGTGTAGCCAGGTTCTAAAGTTAGGGGAAGCAAGTGCAAAGAAATAGTCACCAAATAATTTTAGATTCATTGTGTATTTTTATTTTGTATCTAAAATCAAAACACAAGGAGGACGCAGAATCATGTTTTTAACACAATTGTTATTTTGTATCTAAAATCAAAATACAATGAAAACATTTTACTGTTGGCCCATAAACCTATATTGTATATAAAATCAGAACATCTTATAAACATGCGTCATTTATTTTTTTACATTTTAAACGTAGAATCAAAACAAAACAAAATAATATGTAAAATGTATGAATCAAGTAGGGCAGCCTTTTTTGTTTAGGCTTCATTCTTGCAAAATCATCCACTACTTTATTATGATACACCTAAATGATTTCCTTAATTGTGGAAAATGTGCCACTGCTGAAGAATGCGCTCTGGGGGAGCGACTGCTTTTTTTTTGTCTCCCTACCCCCTGGCAACGCCACTGCCTGCATCATCATAAGTAAGATGTTACCTCCGTGTGGATGAATATTTGTACTGCCTTGGTATCACAGATTTTACTTTTACAGCTGTGAGAAAAAAAGTGTGAAAAACTTCTAGAGTTCACTTCAGTGTTTGAATCAGAGCCAGATGGATAAAGAGGCTGACATGTGTACAAATTAGGCTCAAGTAGAAACCATTGCACTGAATGCTTGCAAAGTATTTTTACCATATGATCTTACAAACATGTAAATAATATAAGTAGTCATGCTGTGTGGATAAACTGTGCATGGTTAAGAGGCCTACACCTAAATCTGCTCTCAGGCTACTCAGTTAACTGCTACATTTTCATTACATAAGCCACATAATGAAGCCATTGCTTGTGTGAGGCTAGATATTCCTGCCACTTTACAAGTATACAAATGATTTGATTAATTGATTTTGGCAGTTGTAGGGTATAAAAACCTTTTTCAAGGCCAAGTGGTCTTCTTGATTCGATTCCAAATGGTTGAAAGCTCCATATGTTTATCAGATGCAGGGGCCTGCGGGGAAATAGCGCCCATGGCAAGAACTGAAATTGTACTCCTGTCCAAACATTTTTGTCATAACATTTTTAGCTAAAAGAAGTTAGCTGGAAACAGAAAGATTTAGCCATTTTTGAAGACAATTTTAGCTATAAATAAACAAATCATACTTGGCAACACTGTTTAAGACATATATTCTGCTACAGATAGCTGAAAATGTATGTGGAAGTAAAAGGTATATTAATGTTGTATTTCCGTACCATCCTTCCCTATCTGTCTGTCTGTCTATCTCATTAAACCTCCAATTATAGAGAAGTGTCGTAAACCATAGCAACTCAGTAGGGTAAATTCCTATTTGTCGCCCCATAACAATTATCAATGACACTATGCAACATGATACATTTTGCAACAGAAGTATCAAATGTTTGGCTCTCTGTTTGCATATATCCTTTGGCTTCACAGTAAGTTTCAATTTGGTTATCTTGACATGGCCTGAAAAAGAGAGGTAGGGTCGAGGTACTGGGGAGACATCCAGAGCATCCAAAGGAATTGTCACAGGAAAAATTAAGAACATCAACAGTAGTATTGAACAAAAATAGTTAAAAAAAATAGTGGTATTCTTCTTTCACTACTACTTCAAGTGACACCAAGGGGCACACACCCTGCCTGCACCCACCCAGTTATGCCAGTGACCAGATGAGAAATGATATAAGCCTTTTCCGAAAACCAATATCTGCTAAATACTATGTTATCAGTAAACAAATCCATTGACCCTAGTTTAACTCTTACATTCATAGACTGCTTGTAACAATTGTGGACCTCTTTGATGAGGAGGATAAAAGAGTGGAATGTTTCATAATAGTGTTGCTGGTGATAACTACCTCTGGTTAGGAAGAGTTACTTGCCCTTGTAATAACCAGTTCATGATTTTATACAACTTCGTTTTGTACACAGTTTGAATGAATCTGTTGAACAAAACACAGGTGAATCCAAGTTGTCTGTACAGTGCCAAATAATAACTGTCTTCGACCCACATATTTCATCTCTAAAATGAAACATGAAATTCTTTTGCAAATTGAATTAAAGAAAAATTGAAAAAAATTACCAAAAATGGTGAGAAGTAACTTTAAACAGAAGTTACTCCTAATGAATTACTTTTTAAATTTCCTAGAATGGATTTGAGTGTTAAGGAAACTTATCCCAAAATCCAATACAAGGTTTTGAGTCCAAAGTAATTGGTAAATGTTTTGTACTTAATTAAGGTATAGCTTGTGAGTCTAACCTTCTAACAATTGCTCTATGACAAACATTTTATTTCACTCGATAGCAAATGATTTTGAAATTCATTTTTACCTTTACACCACCCACCTTTAAATCAATGAAGTATAAAAATAAATGAAAATTAGATATCAAACAAATCTGGTTTGTCACTAAATAGTAACTATTGGGGTTTCTCCTTATGTCATAAAGATGTCTGTTACTATTTTCGCAACAGCTTGGATTAGATTGGATTATTGAGCTTCTTTATTTTATTAGTTTCAATATGCTATTAGAGCCAATTGACATGTTCAGTTGAATCTTTTATTTTTTCTCATCCTTGCCCAAAAATGGCTGGGAGTGGCTCATCTGCTTCTTGCATCAATTCTTTTATAGTTTGCACCAAGGCCTTTTCTTCTTCTGTTGGGGTATCAACATCATCTTCTCATCTCTGTTTGGTATTTTGTCAAGGTTGTTGCTTAAATTTGTTTCTACTTCAACATTCCTTATGTTAGTTTTATGGGGTGCTCCTTTGAGGGTAAGTTGTGTTCTTCTATTTCTATATTCTTGCAGATTCCTGCAGCTCTATCTTTGATAGCAAGTTTTTCTTCAGGATCTGTTTCACTTGGTCTACCAGACGCTGACTTGATGCCTCTACTTTGTTTTTTTTCCCTCCATATTGCAAACATGTGTTGTCTGCAACCCTTAATTGATGATTTACATTATAAGTAATGATGAATAATTTTGTTATCCTCTTTTTTCTACTCTTCCTCATTTTGGCCAACAGTAACTCGGTGTGTCCTTCCTGTAGGCAACCAAGGTAACACAAGCTGAAATCGTGACCAGCAGTTGCAGGATGATGTAGGATGAAGGCCAACAAGTGAATACCTGCCAGTTGTGATGCACAAGTCTTGAATTTGTGCCCCATTTTTTGCAATCATATTATCATTTTGCTTTTTCATGATTGTTTGATAAGTGGTGTTATGAGGTTACACCAAACCATAGTATGTTGGTTAAAACTTGTTTAATTGGGAGTAACATCAGACCTCCACCAACCCTTATCACTATTTTTGATGTATAGCTCTATCACCCTCCCATCCCATCAACACATGTATATGTTACAGTATTGAATCAATAAACGAACATTAGATACAAAATAAAAATGAAAAGTAAAAAAAGCACACTAAAAATAATGAGCACTTACCAGGGTCGATTCTTCTCTCATATGGTTGATTTACAAAGAATCCTTTGTCCTTGTTCATGCACTGAAACTCATTTTTTTTCTGGTTTGCACATGTACTTATTACAGATTTTAAACAGAATAAGAAATGAGATAGAAAGATTAGGTTCCCAAAAGGTCAGTTCACACGAATGGTCGGCTCACAGAAACTCGTTTGTTCCTGTTCAGGCATTTGGCCATTAATATTCTTTGTAAATCATCTGAGAAGATATGTCCTTGGGTATATGTTGCAGAACTGATGAGGAGGGGCTAGACTAAGGTTGGTTTCTTCATTCTCTTTTAAGGTCTATTCAGTGTCATATTTCCTATGACTTGGGAGTAAAATATCAAGCCTATATTTAGAGGGTAAAACAGTATCATTAAGCAAAAATTATCATTATTATTTGCCATCACAGTCAATAATTGGACAACCTTAGCATCAAAATTTAAATTCATGTAAAAAAATTCCATCAAAGAATAAATTCAGCCAGAATAAAGTCTATCACTAGCATTTTTCACCTGAAAGCATCTAAAATAGAGTAATAAAAACATCTAGAAACATTTAAGTTCTGGAGAATCTAGATATTATTTCCACTGGAACACATCTAAAATAGAGTAAAAACATCTAGAAACATCTAGATTTTAGAGAATGTATGTAGATGTTATTAATAAACCCATCAAAAGGTCCCCCCAAAAAGGTCAAAAATACTTTTTTCCAAAAATAAAAATGATGCTAATTGGCAAATCTGTCGACAAAATAGTATTGCCCGGAGTACTAAAACACTCAAACACACATATATATAAAAGAGGGTAGAACCAATAGAGTAATTTGTGGATTCTATTTTCAAGGACTGTTTCCGGTTTGTGCTGATACCATTTATCCACGTGGTCAGATCCCAGTCATTGGCTCAGTTCACTTTTGCTACCCTGTCGTGTCTGTTTTTAAACCCTGTCTGGGTTAGTTGACTACATTCACTGGTTATGTGGTTTACAGTCTCATCCCTTTCTCCACCATGACAGCGTTTGCTGTTCATTTGAATTCTGTCAATTTTTGCATTGACATAGTTTGTCTTGATGCATTTGCTTTGGTCTGCCATCATGAGTGATTCTGTTTCTCTCTTCAGTAGTCATGTCCATGATCCCTCATCTGCATCATTTTGTCTCTGTCTTTTGATCTCTCTATATAGTTTTTTCTGTTCCTATTTTTCTTTCCTTGTTGTTTGCTATGCTGCTCCTTCTGTTGCTACTTTTTTGTTGTCTTCATAATTTGCTTGCACATATTTTTCTAATCCAGTTTTTGGCCTTCTGGACACAGATGTCTTTGCTGATGAGTCCTCTATCACCTTTTCTTCCTATTCATATTCAGTCTATCTGTGTCATCACTGGGGTGTAAAGCCTTGTGTATTTTCATAAGCTTTCTGTTCACCAGTCCATTGATTGGAGCTCTTCCTCTATCAATTCAAGAAATGGACCTGGGTATCTAATGACCAATGAATGTGTTCATTCTTTTTATCAGATTTTTGCTATTTAGTTTGGTTTCTAATATTTTTCTTATCCTCCTAAGGTATTCTTTATCAGTTCTGTGTGGTCAATGCTCTGATTTTGTTGTCTAGTAATTTGATTCCTTTTTGTGCTATGAGACCTCCTTTTTGCATTAGCATTAGTGGTATCATAAGTAGAACAAATCATGATGAGGACAAAGACGCCCCTTAAATCTTGTTTTTATACTCACCTCTGCTGACTTTTCTCCTGTAGCTGTCAAGTCTACTTTTTCAAATTGTTAATGAATCTCACCACTAGTTCACTGATCTTGAATATCCTGAGGCATTTGAGTATTCAAGTATGTGGGATCATGTCATATGCTTTTTATAGTCAATCCATCCCATTGCAACATTTTTCCTTCTTTTTCTTACTTCTTTCAGGATCCTCTGGTTAATGTAAAGCAAGTTATTCATCCCTTTGGTTCCTCTCCAACATCATTTCTGTTCTTCTGATTATATTCCTCTTCTTTCCATGGAAATATATATTCTTTCTACTCTCTGTTCAGTCAGGATTTTCCACATTAGTGATAGGCACGTGATTGGTCTATAATTGCTTGTCTGGTTCCCTTATTATTTGCAAAACACGCCATTAATGTTTTCAAATATGTTTCACAGAAGAATTTTGACTGAAGAAGGTATGCAATGTATCAAAGATTTTCAGTTTTATTTCATTACGTTTATTATATGATATTTTGAAAAATTCAAAACAGACTTGTCTTTTTTTTTCATTAAAAATATCAACAAGGAAAACATTAGCGATCATTTGTCATTATTATTATTATTATCATTATTCCTACTATTATTATCATTTTCAGGAAGAAGAAGGAGAAGAGGAACAAATGAGTCTCTGCAAGCCGACTATTCAATTGAACTGACACTGCAAATAATATCAATAAAAAGTAAAGATATTGTCTTCAGGCATTTTAAGTTTGTTCTTGGCCATGAGCTTACTTCATGAAAGTATCAGCACTTACAGATACTTGCACCATTTTGACAATTTCAATAAACTCAAAACATGACAAAAGGAAAAATGTTATCCTAGAGATATCATTCAAGGTACAGTGAGGGCCACCAATAAAATGTTGCCTGTGCAAATCATCTCTTAAGATTTCTTCAACTTATAAAATCTTAAAGGATGAACCAAATAAGAAACTCTTTTCTATTGATTTTTTTATTTTGAATCACTGTTTCCTCACAAATGACCCACCTGACCAACCAGCCAAGTGGGCTTCAGATTCTTCTCTTTTTGCTCATCTGTGTGTCTCTAGGAACTCCTGGTCACATCTTTGGGGCAATAACCTTGAAAATTAGTATGAGTACACCACTAGGCACCATCTAAAAACATTTTTTTTTCTTTCAAAAAGGTGCTTTTCTGGATATCTGTCATAATTTTGGACAAACAATGCGGAGATTTTGTGCTAGTATTTTTTTGAAGATAATTTTAGATGAAAGATCTTTTTTTTTAGATAATTTTTTTAGATAATCAGTTCTGTAACGCACCAAAGCTACGGTGATTCATTTATGCAAAGTACGGATATCATTCTTATTTAGCAGCTGTGCTTGACATGACGTGCAATTCATCATTATTTTGCAGTTATCAGTTTCTTCCTTGCTTTATCATTGGTTATTTGTTGCCTCTCCTCTCACCAATATCCTCCTCCTCCTCCTCTCCTTTTCTCCAAATTTTCTTTTTATTCTCCATCTTGCAAACATCAATTTGAAAAATGTTCTTTTGATACAGGAATAAACAGATTAAAATTTGAGACTAACAACCGCGTCAAGTCCATGATTCCTGCTTCCTGCTTCCTGTTCATACTTCCTACCAAGATAAATTTACCAATACTACTTTTTAATCCATTGCAATAGTAACCATTTTTAAGATTTTAAACTCTTTAGTCATCTGAAGCAATTTCCTTTTCTTCAAAGAATATTTTTGAAATTCCATCTATTGACACTAAGAGTACAGCCATCAGTTATGCCCAGAGTGGGTGTAACGTCTCACATGACTATGAAAAATTTTACCTGGGAATTGCTTATGAAATTTGAGCCTGGAATCAATTTTTGAGTGTTAGCAGAAAAATAGAAGCATACAAGACATTCTCTCAACATAAGAAAATCAACCTAAAAAGAAATTTACTCTGATGAAGATACTAACAATATAGTTTGAATCATAAATTTAAGATTAAAAAAACGAAACAGGTCAAGTTAGTCACTGAATATGGTAATCAATTAAAGAGATGATCAATCAATAAGTTAATTTTCTTGCCTTTTTTTGTACTGTGATCCCTAAAATGTTAAAAAAAAATATGTATGCTGCTGGACACAAAGGGACAAATTTGGAACAAATTTTCATTGTAAATTGAACCCTCCAATAAAAAAGCTACGGTGGGGGGTATTTTTAAAAAAGAGGAGAAATACACATTTCTTCTTCTCAAGGCTGAGTGCGTGCAAAATTTCAAGTTTTTACTATGAATGGTTAGGGCTAGACGAAGTCTAGATGGATAGATATATAGATACATAGTTATAAAGACTTTATTTTTGGTAAGAACTCTTTTTGAACAGACACCCACATATTTACATGGTGATCATATGCCAATAGGCCTAGACAGCATATATAGATGAACAATGAAGATATGAGCTATTGTTCATCTATCTCTACTGTCGCGGCTGACAGCATATACTCACTGGGAAAAAAAATTGGTGTCGGTTCAAAAAAGTTCCTAACAAGTTTATAATTATTCTATCGGATTGAATATCCATTATAATATAGAAAGATACATAGGTACATATAAGAGTCGGAACACATGAATAATCTAAAGCCAGCAACAGTGATCAAACCAGTCAGTTGTGGATAGCGATGATTGATGATTCTATTTTAAGTTCCTTTTTCTTACCTCTGCCAACAAATTTAGAAGTACATATTCGCTCATGTCTATCTGTTTGTCTGCCCACATAAATCTTTCTCATTCTAGATACTTTTTTTTCATCTTTAGAGGTGTCCTCTCCTTTCTATAAGAGGCTTTGTTGGTTGGTAGGGAGGTTGGTCGGTTTGTCCCCATATTGTTTCTGAGCTGTTTCAACTTAGATTTACTTGAAACTTGGTAGAAAGGTGTCTGTTAATATGAATTTATTCCACTCAGGATCAGGTGATATGGCAATGATAGTGTTTAAACTTCATGTTTTAAAATCATTTTTCTTTGTTTTGAGTCAGATTTACTTGAAACTTCATCAAAAAGTGTTCCTTGATAAGATGCTTCTAACTAAGATTATATTCCACCCATGGACACATGATGTGGTAATAATAATACTTAAAGTAGATAATAGTTACCTTTAAATTCTTGTTTTTATACATTCATGTATTCACTCATTCTTCTTTGCACAATATCCCCAAAAGTTCTTGATAAATTTCAATGACATGTGTAAGGATGGGCCATGTACTAGGAAACAAATGATTAGATTTGGGGATAGATTTAGGAATGTTTTACAGTTACCTAACCTGTATCATAGCTATATATGAACTGATTTTCATTCAGTTTTTAGTGGGTACAGCATTGGCAGAGATGTGTGCTCTCCTAGTGCTTTTTAGTTATTGGCAGTATGAAAGAGTCATTTTTGCATGAAATATTGCTTGTTTAAAATATTGATTAACAATTGGAATTTGTTTTAATTAATAAAAATTATGATTTGATACCTGTACCTTGCATTGATGAATCATTGTAGTCCACATGTCTTCTAAAATTAATTATCTAATAAATTATCTAAGATCATCTGAACAAAAAATTGCTCTTTTATCTACAATTATCTAAAAAATACCAGTACAAGATTTAGATATTGTTGGTACAAAATGACCACAAAGACCCCTGAAAACACTTTTTAAATGATGCCTTGTGGTGTACTCACGTACGTTTTCAAGGTTATAGCCCCCCAAATGTGACCAGGAGCACCTGGAAATGCAAACGCACAAACAGATAAACACACACAAGCAAAAAGAAAAGGATCTGTTACTCAGTTGGCTGGTTGGTTGAACCGGCCATTTATGGGGCTATGGTTATTCAATAGCCCACTTGACTGGTTAGTCAGACTGGCCATTTGTGGGACCATGGTGATTTGATGAATTATCAGGAAATAAATGTATTAAAAAATTAAACAATTTAACCAAATTAGGCTAATTAAAGTCTTCATTGCAAACTAAAGAAAAAGGTTGAGTGAAAGCAGAACAAAAAATTGTGATTACAGTATTTTTAAAACATTAGCAAAATCTTGAATAATGTTTTTTCGATCAAGTTGAAAAGTCTCATAATTCATCATGGGTATTTTTATTCACTTGTTTGTATTTTCTATCAAAATATCCTTAAAAGAACTAATATTGTGTTAGTTTGAAAACCAATTTCTTGGGGCATGTTGTTTCACTGTAATTATTTTGCTATTTCATTCTGTGTAGGGTCATAGTCGTTATAGCACTTAATACATTTTGTAAATATCACCAAACATAACATGTGTATGCATGTTTTATTAAAACAATAAAACCTAAACACATTCTTGAAATCGGAAATTAAATTGGTCTTCAATTTTCTTTATCCCCTTTCTATCCTGTGACCCTCTGTTTGCAAACGTACGTACACAAGTGGCTATTAATACAAGCAGACATTCGCATTTCTAGATATCTATCACACCACAAGCTCTGTTAAGTACATACTTCACTATTCAAATCACAATGAAATAACAGGCATTGTTTCCTCTTACGACTGACCTATGTATGAAACTACTTTGCAATGTTGTTTTTTCTTTTTCAAGAATAAATCTCTAGAAATTTTGAACAAAAAAAACCATATAAAAGAAAGCTCAATTCACCTTGAACTCAAAGAGATCATTGTACTTTCAAATTAGGCAACTGATATGTTTATTGTGTCACCTCAAGGTTGAACTCTCTACAACTGAATGCTCAATGCACTGGTTCATTCTATACCATATATTTACTTCAGATATTAGATTTTACAAGTACTGGATTGCTATAAGGGATTTTCTTAGGATAGTTTGTGATAAAAAGCATCAATAATTTATTTGAAATAATCTATTCACAAATATAAAAAGCTGCTTTATTCGTTGAGCGAGAAGTAAGAAGAAAAAAACTCATATTATCAAATATTAACATATTATCAAATCTGCCATTCTAAGCTATGTACATTACCCTAACCCTGCTCTGATCTCATGAATGATGATTTGATTATGTCAAGTATGAACAAATTTTTTGGGGCAAGTAACTCACTTTGAGAATGGCCTCCTGCCTCAGGAAGGTAAAGCAAATGAAGGTAACAAAAAAGAGATTGATTATTAAATAAGCATATCTTTTAACACTTACTATAATTACCTTGCTCAGGTTTGGATGGTGTGGAAAAAGGAGATTTTGTGATAAGTGTATAATGTGAAGTCTGCTAGGTTATTGAGGTTAATTTGAATTCTATTCTCACAGATATTTAAAAAATAATACTGAATACAAGTGACAAGACCATAACTGGAAATAAAAATGCACAATTTAATGCTTCTTTTAGACTAGCATCCCCATCTTTGTTGTTTTTATAATAATATTTTGGCTGATGTACACTCCTGATTTCCTTGGGGACTTTTTATTTTATCCAAGAAGGTATAATGTCATATCTGGCATCCTTCCGAAGCAATTCTGAACTTATATCTTCAGATTATTTTTTAGTGTTGCTGCTCTGCTTTGAGCTGACGGAAAAACTATGAAATCGGAAATCCCCAAGAAGAATACTGGACTTTTATAAAATAAGGAAAAAAATAAGGAATCAGAACAATATACGTTGCAGATGAGATGAAATGTTTTGTTCAAAATTTCTTAAAGACTACCAGATATAAATATACCTGATGAAGGCTGGGGAGTACACCTGCTGAAATGTTGTGATAAATACAGCTTGGATGAAAACACTGGTCCAAAAGTAGCAATGAATAGTAAGCAAAAAAGAGGGTACCAAATATGGGAAAAAACCAAACCAATGCTCTTAAAGTTTATATTTATATTCTTTTGGAGGGAAAACTTTATAAACATGAAGTTGATATCAGGATAAAAGGATTTGAAAAAATATTTTGTGGTCTCCCCTTCTCAAGTCAAATTTAATGAACTTCATTCATCAAGTAGCAGGAATTCTATGAATTCTATTTGCTAAATTCTCTGTTGCAAATTACTCAGAATCGTTTCCGTTTTCATTTATTTTAAAGTTAAAGAATGAGACTGATTTTTAAGGAAAAATCTAAAATCAGTCATCTCTGGTTTCAGAGATGGAAAACCTCACCAATTTGGTATTTAAACCAGATACTATATCCAATATTGTGATTATGGTTTACGAATGGGGAAAATTATTTGTATTTTTTTAAATCAAATCATCAATTCAATTTTCCAGTATGGTTTTGATTCATACTTTTGATTCTCGGTGTAGGGTTGAAAAAAAACTAACAGAATTGGCAAAAAACAATTTAGTTAGCAATCAGATCATTTTTTCCAATTATGATATACTGATTAACATATAGTGTTCAGCATTCTGTGTCATGTGTAGGTTTTAATTCTCTACAATCCCTATTTACGTAGAGAATTAAGTGCAAGATGATTATCAAATCACTATAGTCCCACAAATGGCACAGCCAAATGGGCTACAGATTTTTAGATCTTTGTTTGTTGGTATGTGTGTCTCCCGTTCACATTATAGAGGTTACAACCTTGAAAATTTGCATGAGTACACCACTAGGCATCATGTAGAAATTTCAAAATATGCTTTCTTAGGCCTCTGTAGTTATTTTTTATCAATTATTGCCCAAATCTTGTGCTGGTATATTTTTTTTAGATGATTTTAGATAAAAGATCAATTCAAAAATTTTTTTTAGATATGCGATCTATCTTTTTAGATAATTCAAGATGATTTTTTAGATAATTATTTCTGGTATATGTGCAGGCTACAGAAATTCATTTATATGAGGTACAGACATCCTTTATGAGGTTATCCATTGCAAGTGTCAAATATCAATTGATTGATTTTGTACATCTCAGTCCTGTATCAGGGGCCAGAGATATTGATTCGGTTGATCATATGGTGACTTTCTCATCAGTGATGCGTCTTCTTATGTCAATACTTGTTTCTGGCAGTTTTTACGCTTTTTAAAAAAATTCAGACATTTTTTGTGATCACTGCCCAACAAGAGGTGAGAGAAGTACTTTATCCATTAATCAACCCCTTCCTAATTTTTTAATTCCTCTCCCCCAACACAGCATGCACTCAAAAGACATTAGTCATGTGATGGTTTCTATTGAGTGACTAACCAGACCTGTTTCTAATAGTTTTGAAATTAAAAATCTTAATTTTATGCCTTTTGCCAAATGAACATTTTGGTTCAATTCCAACACTTCTAGTTCCTTTGATATGGCATGTATAGCTTTGACACTTAGTGACTAGAGGCAACTTATTCTGCAAAATTCAAAGATATGATCAGATCAGGTGCATTTTATATAACTTTCCTCCTACAAGGCTCTGAAAATGCCTGAAACTCTGAAGCATAGAGACAACACCCACTTTCAGAGCTTCTTACTGAAACAGTTTCTTATATAAAGCACTCATTTATAACAGATTAGGTCATTTGTATACAGTAACCATACATAGCACTGCTATAGGAGAGTAAGGACGATTGTTTAAAATGTGCTCCATTATTCAGTATCCTTGAAATTGCCTCCTTTTATGTCCTCATTTGACATTGTGGGCAGTTAACCACCATTTTTATATTTTTGCCATGTATTTTTATATATCTAATCAAACTTTTATTGTTGCTGCGGATCTTCCTTGTAAAGATATGATTCTTCAATGCAGTACAGAAAAATTCTTAATCTCAGTTCTCACCAAAATCTAAGTATTATTTTATCACTATAGCTAGGAAGAATGTGCTTCCATATTGTAAAGTGCCAATTTACAAGATCTCAGTGTTTTTTGAAAAAACTCCTAGATCATTTCCTTCTTGGTCAAGCTGAAATCTTTTCAGTACCCTCTCATATGAGACATTCAAAATTCAAAAGTATTGACTATCGTCATCGAATCTGAGTACTATTTATAAAGAGAGGAATTTGAAAAAAACAAAAAATGTTTTTTTCCAGCAACAATGAGGGATACATAATTAAATTTTCAGCCCTCCAGCTCCATTGGTGCCATCTCTATGTTTGATATATATATAACCAGAAAGCAAAACTCAAATAATGTAGAAACGTCTGTTGATATTGACTAGGTTGATGCTGAATAGTATAGAAAATAGAATTTGTGAACTGAGTTCAAATTCCAGCCAAGGTATTTTGTGATCACTTTGGAATATTTCCGTTGGGGAAGGCATGAATCCACTCTTGAGCCTCCAGCTATGGACAAAATATGACATATGGAACCCTTCAGCTGTGTAAGATATTCCATGTAAGAGAAGTTTACTCTTAACAATGCCTACAGCTTGGCTGTTGCATAGTTGGCTGAGACATACTGAGCTCCTTAAGGGCACCAAGCCTAAAATATGGACTTTGTAAACACAGGCTGATCTCTACTTTAAAAGACAAAAATCATAAGTTCACTAATATGTCCACCATCCATGTAATTAGTAGCTGGAGGAAGAGGAAGAAGAACAGTAGTCTTTTTTTGAATCAACTGATTCTCATTCTTGTAAAATATTGCCATATGGATATATTTTGAGAGTTTTATTTTCAATAAAAATCATAAATGGCCATTTTCAGCATTTTTTTTAACTTTGTTTAGATACAAAAATGCTAAATTTGTACATTCTATTACAGCATCATAGCAGTTGGTTTCTTAATGATGTCATACCTATAATGACATCACACTTTTTCCCTCCTTCCTATTTCTGTGGTTTGACTTGACTGGGACTGACCGACTGACTGACTGACTGATTGAAATGTATCTTATTGAGATGTGTGGATGCTTATAAAAAACCAGTGCAGATGAAGGGAGGGAAAACTCAAGGCTTCCCTTGTTAGAAAATTTCTGTACTGCACAGATTTGGCTCTACAGCCACCTTTAATCCTGACGGTGAGACAGACCCTCCTGCTCTGATCTTTGCAAATGAGGAACAAACAATATTCATCAAATGTATCCTATTCTTGCAAAGAGATATAATAAAAAAACATTTCAGTGAAACTAGAAATGGTCTGATAAGAATTGCTTACTAACCACAGTGTTTCCAGTTTAGCTATTTTCACACTAAATTCAGTAAGTTCCTTGTTTAAGCAGTGTAAAAATCACTGAATATTGGCAACTTCAAGATGTATTTTGGCCATTTTGGGGGGTTATTTTTTCAACTATTTAGTACTTTTCAGCTCTTTCTGGCAGTCAAACTAAGACAAAAATATTTTCTTAGATGGCAACACTGACTCATCAGTCCTATAGTTAGCTCTGTGAATATGTTTATAATAGTGAACATTAATGTGTGGATCTATCTCTCTTTTGTGAATGTATAGGTATATGTTTATGTGTGTGTATGTTTATACTTGTACATATGCCAAGATATAACCACACAGTACACACACACACTCACACACACAATATGGTCAATTTCCCTAAACTCTGGGTAGCTCCTTGTTAATGCCCACATAACTACTTGGGGAAAATAAATCTAAAATCTATTCAACTCAATTGAATCACTATAGCCCCATAAATGGCCCACCTGACCAACCAACCAAGTTAGTCACAGATTCTTCTCTCTTTACTCATCTGGGTGTGTCTCCAAGCACTCCTGGTCTCATTTATGGAGTTACAACCTTGAAAATGTGCATGGGTACACCACTAGGCACCGTCTTAAAGAGCATTTTTTTGTTTTTTCTAATAAGTACTTTTTCGGGTCCTTATGGTCATTATGGACCAACAAAGTCCAAATCTTGTGCTAGTATTATTTTTTTAGATAGTTCTAGATAAAAGATCCAAGTTTTTAGAGAATTGTTTAGATGATTAGTTCTAGTACAAACCTGACTATAGTGATTTATTTATGTGAAGTATGGATATTTTAATCTCATCTTGGACTTACCTCAGGAGTCTTAATTAACTAGTTCAAGTTAACCTGAATCGGTTAATTACGACACCTGGACTTGTTGTAGTTTACAGGTAAACTTTGTAAAAGAAGGAGGTGTGCAAGTAAGAATGACCAGTTTAACAGTTAGTTTCTATTTAAATAATAGAGTTGTCAACCTTTCATTTAAGGTGAGAATCTAACAAGTGCTGAAGATATCAATTACTAGTGGAAATAGATATTTAAGATTCACTTCCAGTGCTGTCATAGCAAATCTCAAATGCCAGTGCTTCTTATGTCATATGTCAGAAGCACTGACAGAAGACATTACAAGTCAAGATTACTATCGAAATCAGCTGAACTCACCAAACCTGTTTGGGTCAGTTAAGGAACAGAGTGAATATCCATACCACACATAAGTGAATCACTATAGCTTACACACGTACCAGAACTAGTTATCTAAAAGATACATCTTTTATCGAAAATTATAAAAAGAAAAAGATCTTTTATCTAAGATTATCGAAAAAAAAAAAACAATACCGCCACTTCGGGTATTGTTGGTCCAAAATGACCACAGAGAAATCACTTTTTTGTAAAAACAAGAAAAACCTTTTTTGATGGTGTTTAGTAGTATATTCATGCAAATTTAACCAACTCATCCCATTACCCACCCTTCCACAAAATTTCATAGAGAACTTTTGGAGATATAGTGTAGACAGACAGACAGAAAGCCGTACTCAACCCAGTACATATACCTCTCCAACCTTGTTGGCCAAGGTGATGATAATATATCACCATATTGTTTATTTCTATTTCAATTCTTGTTCTTCATTTTATCACATCATACTCAAATAAATTAGTTTATATCTGACTGGTTAATGTGCGATCATTAGAAACTATCAAAATAGGTTTCTCTCAGTTTATAAGCTGGTTTGGCTGGCTGACAGGTTACGTATGTATCGTGCGTACAGGCTGCACCAATGTAGCTAAAAGGTTGGAAATTTGAACATTCACTCTTTATTTGTTTAATTTTAATTACCCCCCCCCCTGCCTTTTAATAGATTTTTAGTGGGGGTCCTTTTTGCAACGTAGATTTTACGCTGAGTTGATCCCATAGTTTGTGTCGACCTGTTTTATGAAAATTAGGACTTTCTTAGTGATCAATTTATTCATTAATCACCTTCTTTTCTAATTTTTAATTGATTACTTCCAACATGCTGCTAAAAGACATTGGTTGTATGACATCATCAATAGAGTGACTGACAAGACTAATTGTTTTTCTTTTTAAGATTAGATATATTCTTTGATATTCAATATTCAGTGCATTTTTTTCCTCTTCAACTAAATCTGGAATTGAACATAAAATAGACTAATCCACTTTGAAAAAAGAGATAAGAATTTCCAATAAGACATTGTTTCTAACCTTCCAATTATAGCCGAATATACTTGCAAGACTTGTTTATGTAATATGCAAATTGCTGTGTTGGTTGTAGGAATATTAGTTGACCAGATTAGTTATTTTTAGATATGTCTACACATCTCTATCAGAAACTTTTCAATTGGTTGGCCGGTCCTAATTAGATAAAACAACAGAAATAGGAAGGCAGGAGAAAATGTGATGTCATTAAAAGGTGTAACATCATTAAAAAGTATGAAGTCGTTAAAATAACATCTATTCCAATCAATTCTTGTTTACCACATTTTTGTATATAAATAAAACAAAAATGGCTAAAACTAGCAACTAAAATGGCCATTTATGATTTTTATTGAAAATAATATTTGCAGAATATTTCCATATTGCAATATCTTACAAATGTGAGAATTTAAAGACTCAAAGAGAGACTAATTATTCTTCTTCCTCCTCCTCCCACAACCGCGGATGATGGACACATCATTGAACTTATAGTTCTTGTTAAATGAAAATCCAACTAACTATGGAGATCTCAAATCCTCAAAACTTGTGATGAAAAATGCTAAATAGTCTCCTGTAACAATCTGTTCATAATTTATCTTTCACAGTAGAAGAAACAAATGATTACATGAAATGCTTCACAATTCATCTGAAGCAAAAGGAAAATCTGATCAATTAAATCAATAATAATGCCTGATGGTTTCACTAAATGTAGTTTTGTATCATCATTTCTGTTTATTACGTGATGAAAAATCTTATTTCCTAGCCTCTTATCTAGGATAAAAAATTCTTATCTGCAACATTAAACTGATTTACCAACCTTAAATTGCCCCAAGTAAAAGATAAATCCCATGTTAAGATTCTGAGGTATATTTTAGCCTACATTTAAAGATTCATGTTTAATCATTCATAGATCTGAGAATGCTGATTTGTATTCAACATGAAAATCGTTCCAACTACCCTCATGTTTAATTACACATCATCATCATCATCATCATCATCATCATCACCACGACCATCATCATCATCATCATCATCATCACCACCACCACCATCATCATCATCACCACCACCACCATCATCATCATCACCACCACCACCACCACCACCACCACCACCACCATCATCATCATCATCATCATCATCATAAGTCTTTTAGCGTCCGTCGTCGGACATAGACCTTCCCCAGGATTTGCCACACTTCTCTATCATGGGCGTCACGGAGCCAGTACTTCCTGAACTTGTCTAGCTTGTCTCTCCATCTAACATTTTGCCGGCCTCGGTTGCGTATGTAGTCTCGGGGAATCCATGTTGTGAGTCGTGATGTCCAGGCATGTATGTTTATAACAAGTGGCTGACTGGGGGGGGGACACATCCAGAGGGAGTGACACATCCAGAGGGAGTGACACATCCAGAGGGAGTGACACCAAAGGGATTGCCTAAAAATTTTTCATATAATTTCTTGGTAATTTCTTTTTCTAATGAAACATCTTCTTATCCACATGATATCTCCCAGATTTCTCAATGGATTTCAATGAAATTTTCTGGAAAGGTGGGCAGTGGGGTAAAAAAAAAAGTTGCTTGAATTTTAGGGTGGATCCAGAGATTTTTCTTAGATTATGAGATATTCCTGTTTTTTTTCCATACATCTTAGTGTATGCTCATGACTGTCCACATTATATCTCCAAAAGTTCTCAATGAATTACTATGAGATTTCGTAGAATGATGAACAATACGGAGGGAGTGATTAAATTTTAAAAAAAAATATTCATGGTAGCCATACTTCATAAAATTTCACAAAGTCAGAATTGAATAATTGAAAACAGAAGGTGAATTGAGTTGTAAGTAAATGTAGGCTTATGTCATCACATTGAATAGTAAGGGAGAAACATGATGAATAATGCATAATGTATTAGAACAAAAAGATCACCAAAATTCTAGGTATCGTGGGATTGGACTGAGGAGGCAGGGGGGACACCATTAGTTACTGCCCCCAGTTAGCACCAACCATAGGCCAGCCACTGTTGTAACTGGTTATATCTATTTTCTTACTGCAGTTGATAAAGCAACTACCCACAAATGAACTTGCACCTATGAAAAAAATGATCTGTCCTCTTTTATACTGAATTAAAGATGACAGATAATTTTTTTCATATAACTAGGTTGATGATAATCTTGCAAAAAGCGGATAGAAAGTTAGTGCACAAAACTTTTCTATTGAAACACATCTTTGAACTAAATTTCAAGAAACCTGAGAAATTTTTCACATATACAAGTCTGGTTAGTAACTTAATAGAAAGTGTCATATGGCCAACACCTTTTCGCAGCATGCCATGTTGGGGTGATCAATTAAAAAATTGGAAAAAGGTCTGATCAATGAATAAGTTACCTCTTTTGCATCTTGTTGGGTAGATATCACTCTAAAAGTTTAAATTTTGGAAAAACAAACAGACACAAACTAAGGGAACAATTCAGCATAAACTTACATTGTAAACTGAACCCCCTTTCAAAAAGTATTTTGGGGAAGAATTTTTGAGAAAAAAAAGTTTTTTCTCGATATAACGAGAGATACATGCTCAAATTTTCTGGCTTTTAGCTCCATTAGTGTGGCCTGTATGCATGGTACATATGTAACCAACCAACCAGTCAGCCAGCCAGCCAGCCAGACTAACCCAAAAACTGGAAGAAACATATGTGACAGTTTGGTTAATGGTTTCGGAGAGAAATCAACTGAAATAGTTTTGACTGATTGACTGAATCACAAACATTATTTAAAAATTTTGCATATAAATCAAAACCAAATAAATGTCATTTAAATGATGGTTTAATGGTCACAGCATTGTTGGTTAGGATGGTATGGAATCATTGACATTTGTATTGTGGTGGTTCCTGGAACAATGCAATATGCACATGAAAGAATTATGCTCAACATCACATAGAGAGATTACAAGATAGCACAATATATAAGGGAAAAAACAGGAGTCACGGAATCCATTTGAAAACTCAAATGGCAATGGGCTGGTTATGTTGCAAGAACAGCAGACAAGCACTGGACATCGCAACTCACAAAATGGATCCCCAGAGATCACATGTGAATCTATGGCCAGCAGAATATGTGATGGCGAAATGAACAAAACAAGTTCAGAAAGAATTGGCTCCGCAACACCCAGGGTAAAGCTGCCTGGAAAATCCTGGGGAAGGTTTGTGTTCAACGATGGACAATAAAAGATTGGCGATGATGAGGATGATGATGATGATGGTTGAGCTAATCAGTCTCGCCTGGGAATTTGTTTAGATTCAAAGGAGACCTAATTAGTATAGGTACCAGCTAATTCTTTTAGAGGAGACTTCTTCGTCTGTTACTGCCAACTATAGACCAAAGGAAGAGGGGGCTTACTTACTTTTACTCGGTCGACATAATGAGAGTAGTAGCTAAGCATTGACTGCCTCTCCTCTCTTTCTGTGTGGACTGTGATGATGATGGTGGAATTTGTAGTAGTAGCAATCAATTCCTCTAATGTTATTAGCTTTGCTATAATACAGAAACCTTAAAAAGACCAGAGATTTACGTACTTGAAAGCAATAACAACATTTCCTTCAACCTTACAAGGGTAACTGTTTTGAGTCCGTTGATACAAAATGTCTTTGCTATATTGTATCAGAAGGTGGACTTTCAAAGTGACAATGGTCTAAGGGTTATAGAAAGTAGCTTTGTAGAATATTTTTGAGGTCTTTGTTGATGTGTTTGTTATAGAAAGATCTTTCTAATGTGAGATTATCAAAGTTTTTATGGACAATCACATGGCTTCCCAAGAGAGGATGTGGAAATGACAAACATCTCTCTGAGGGTCCTTTTATGAACTCTGAACATATTGGGCAGGGGATGTCAACTCTTGTATTTTGATGCATCTCATCTATAATTGACTGAGATGTATTTCTAGTCTCAGTCTGGGAAACTAAGATTTCTAAGATTTCAAAGTGCAGCTGGTTCAGATTTAATCTATCTGGAAATTGCCAATCAGTCTACAACTTGGAAGCCTCTGCTTATCTTTGGAGAGCCCATTAGTAAAAGAATATAGTCTTCTTTTTATTCCTTATGCTCATGGAGAGATCATAAGAAAGCACAGTATATTAAAGAAAAGACAGGAGTCCAAGATATCATTGAAACAATTAGAAAGCTCAAATGGCAATGTTCTCGACATTTTGCAAGAATGTCAGACAACAGCTGGACATCTGAACTTGCAATGTGGATCCACAGAGATCATATGTGAAATTGTGACCAAGATGGCATGATGAGCTACATAAATTCAGAAAGTATTGACTCCGCGATGCCCATGATAGAGTGGTCTGGCAAATCCTGTGGAAGGTCTACGTCCAATGACAGATACTAAAAGACTACTGATGATGACGATGATGATGATGATGATGATGACGACAACGACGACAACGACGACAACGACGACGACAACAACAACGACGACGACGACAACGACCCTTATATAATTGAATTCTTAGCCATTGAAGGGAAAATAGGTTTTGGTTTGTTGTAGGATTTATTTATTTGTCTACTTTACAGTAGAGTAAGGTGGGGTTAGTTGGAACATTGGATAACTTGGAACACTTCAGCAAAAACAGTAAAGACTGCGCTGCCAACTTGTAAGAACGTCTCATACTACCTTTCAACTATGTTGGTATCAAGATGACCGCACAGTCCTCACCAGGGTTTCTGTTTCTGCTAAAAGTAAGGTGTTCAAACTAACTCCATCTTCCCTTTATGAAATTTTATAGAAAGTTGTAACCCAAGAAAAGCTATTAAGTGAAAACCTTCAAGAAAGTGTGGCCAAATTTGACAAATCTAGCCTTTTTAAAAAGCATTTAGCCATGAATTTTTTACTTTTGGCTATCATCGAATCTTGAGCCATTCTAAATATAAATAATCATTATTTTTGCATTCGACCATATTTTAGAGTTTTGGATGAGAAATGTCTCCAGCTATCTAGCAACTGTGAGTCCCCTCACCTCAGTTTGGTTGTCATAAAATTGGCTACAGGAGAAACAGAGTCCCACTCTCTCTATTAACAAATGATTCTTTCTGTAACCCATTCACTGAAGCAATCACACTTTTCCCTTCTAATTGCTCATGCAACGTCTCATTGACACATTCAAATTTGTATAAGATAATCATTGTTATTACAACTGATAATCATATTTACTACCCTTCAATTGTTTTATTAGCTATGTTTTTCCATTTACCATTGACCAATCCATTATAACTTTGATGTTATAACAGAAATAAGACAAAACCAAGATACAACCATACAACCAATTATACAATTAAACTTACTAAGTAGCATATATGGCTTAGATATGGATAGATGATTAAAAAATTAAATGATATGACTTATAAAAGAATATAAAATACCTAAAGGCTCTACTATCTAAACAATCCATTGGTTGTTCAGTATTCAGTATATAGTTTATATCATTACTTACAAGTTCCTAATAGGAATGTTTCTTTGGATGTCTATTTTTAGTCTTGGTATAAGTTGAATTGACTTTATTGGAATCGGCAGACCTTTTGAAATGAGGCAATTTGATTTAGGGACAAAAGGCTACAAAAATGGCATCAGGAGAAATCTATATCCGCAGCATTATTTCTTTTCGATTCTATTCCTGCAGGATTTTGCTAAATCAACTCTTGATCAATATCAGTGTAATCAAACTTTGCAGAATTGCCAATTTTAACTCAGAAGTAATGAGATTCTTAGCAGCAAAGAATAAGAATATAATATTACAAAACGCAATCCAAATATTATACATTGCCTCTAAATATGAATCAGATTTGCAAAAAGCCCTTTGAGAGGCATCAATCTTCAAATTCTAATCTGTGACACAGTCGAGCTTTAGTCTGGCCTGAACCCAGTGAAATGAGTCATTAAATAACCCAACTAATAAGAGTCAGAAAAGAGCATTGAAACAGTCTTTGTCAAAAGGCAAAAGGAAGAGATGCAAATTCCAGCATATTTTTGATCCGTGATGCTGTAGAGTGATGGCAGAGTAGTTACAATAAAAAGTAACAGAAATTAAGATAACAGAATACTAGTCAAAAATTGATTATGGTTGACAATGCTTCATCTAATGAAAATTCATAATCATATCTGTACCTCAAATGAATGAATCTCCATGGCCTGCACCTGTATCAGCACTAATTATCTAAAAAAATCATCATCAAAAATAGATCTATTATCCAAAAACTATCTCAAAAAAATACCAGAACAATATTTAAGCATTGTTTGTCTATAATGAGCATAGAGACGTACTCATGCAGATTTTCAAGGTCAGCCCAAAAATATGACCAAGAGCACTTGGAGAGACATACAAAGACACACAGATAAGCAAAGAGAGAGGAATCTGTAGCCCAGTTGACTGGTTGGTCTGACTGTCCATTTGTGGATCTACATTGATTTGATATACTAGCGCCTTTGTCTACATTTGACCAAGTACTATCAGCAGATATCAACCAATTTGTCTGCATCTTTATTCTCTGACTTTTATAATTCTGATTAAGAACTTTTTACATAAACCACCCTCTCTCTCTCTCTCTCTATATATATATATATATATATGTATACGCCCTTTATCAGGGGAAATGTTTTTGATAATAATATATAATTGTTCAAAAACTTAACTACACTATGTGTTTCAATTGTAGCTATCTAATTCTTGTCTGTTGAACAATTTTTATTTACTACACAATAAAAAAGGAAACCCGAAAGACCTCAACAACTATAGGCCTATAAGCCTACTCAACTGTGTATATAAACTTTTCACAAAGATGATCACCAACCGAATCACAAAAACACTCGATGAAAACCAGCCACGTGAACAGGCTGGCTTTAGAAGAAGCTACTCGACCATGGACCACCTGCACTCGATAAATCAACTGAAAGAAAAAGCAGCAGAGTATAGACTACCACTTGCCGTAGCATTTATCGACTTCAAAAAGGCGTTCGACTCAGTAGAAATCCCTAAGGTCATGGAGGCCATCAGTCGCCAAGGTGTAGATCCAGTATATGTTGAAGTGTTGAAACATATATACAATCACGGCAGCTCATTTATCAGGCTACATAAAGACTCGGACCCCTTCCAGCTCCAGAAAGGAGTAAGACAAGGTGATACCAGCTCACCTAAACTCTTCACAGCCTGCCTTGAGATGATCTTCAGAAGGCTAGACTGGGAGAGTAAAGGAATTAAAATAGACGGCGAGTATCTGAGCAACCTCAGATTCGCAGACGACATAGCCCTTTTTGCAGAGAACCTACACGACCTCCAACTAATGATAGATGAACTAAATGAGGAGAGCAAGAAAGTCGGCCTGCACATGAACTTCAGCAAGACGAAGATCATGTGCAACAACCACATTGGAGATAAGAACACTAAGATCGAAATCGAGGACACAGAACTCGAGAAAGTAGACCACTACATCTACCTAGGGCAACGAATCTCCATGAGACCCTCAAAAGAAGAAGAAATCAAGCGAAGAATCACACTAGGATGGCAAGCCTTTGGCAGAGCTAGCTCAACCTTCAAAAATAATAAGATCCCATTAATCCTAAAGAGAAGGGTGTATAACCAATGCATCCTCCCAATAGTCACTTATGGAGCTGAAACATGGAACTTAACCAAGAAACAGACCCGTAAGCTGAGAACCATGCAACGTGCACATGAAAGAATAATGCTGGGCCTCACATGGAGAGACCACAAAACAGCACAACACATCCGGGAAAAGACAAGAGTTAGAGACATCATAGAATCCATAAAAAATCTCAAATGGCGGTGGGCTGGCCATGTTGCAAGAATGGCTGACAATCGATGGACATCACGACTCACAACATGGATTCCCCGAGACCATATGCGCAACCGAGGCCGGCAAAATATTAGATGGAGAGATGAACTAGACAAGTTCAGGAAGTACTGGCTCCGTGACGCCCATGATAGAGAAGTGTGGCAAATCCTGGGGAAGGTCTATGTCCAACGACGGACGCTAAAAGACTGATGATGATGATGATGATGACACCTTAACTGCGTATACAAACAACATATCCATAGATGAACATTTCTATCCAAGTTGGACTATGAACTTTCTTACTTTGTCTGTATATTCCACCTTTTAATTTTCATGATATTCTTATCTTATGCATATGACAATATGTGATTTAATAAATCTTGCATGCATCAAATATTGCTTTTGCGATTACTTGTACACATACAAAACATCTTTTGTGTTTTTTAAATCATTAAAACATGAGTTTCACCCTCCATTCGCTAATTGTCTACGAAAATTGATTTCTTCCACAATTCTGCTTGATTTCCTCTAAAACCGTTACTTTGGTGAGAGAAAGCCAATAACAATATGTACATTTGAGGTGTAACCTATGATAAAGGCGAAAATGAATTCAGAATGTCGGTGTGTGAGTATGGAAAAATGTGTTCAAGTTTAGTGACAGATTCTAGTCTAACTCACACGTACACTGCATGAATTAGTCTATTCTTGCTCTAAAGAGCTACTAGTGAAATGGATTACAGTGCAATTTGATTGGTCTAAAAATGCCCAGTAATCTTTTATTGGTTGATTTGAATTTGAATTTTTGTGTTAGGTGAAGTTTGCGCCAAGTTTCCAGTATCAACTTTATTGTGTTTGGTTTTGGGGGCTAGGGCTGATTTTACAGTGACCACTTCCGACTGCTACTTTACAATATCTTCATGCATACACCTTTCCACTAGAACAATCAGATATTTTCATACTGTGAACTATTTTAACACAAGACTTTCAGCAGAATGGCCCACCAGGATACATTAAGAGACCATTGTCTTGAATGACCTTATGCATAACATTTTAAATTACAATACAAATCGTTTGCATTGTTGAATTCATTTACTCACTTGCTTAAATTAATATATCTCTCCTTATTCAACATTTTATCTTGTTCAGGCAGAACTGGCTGAGTGAATCTATCCCAACAAAAAACTCAAAAATCTAATTTGGGAATTTGTTTAGAAATGAAAATTTTTCATTCTTCTTCATTCGGCAGAACGTTTAAACCTTTTTAAAATTCTTCCATTTTAATACATTAATTTCATTAAATACTGACTCTTGGATTTTTGCATTTGCAGATTTCTTGCCTTTTTATTACATTTCAAATTCTCCATCTCGTCTCTCGGAGATTACAAAAATAATTGGATCAATAAGGAGAGGGAAGTAACTCTTTATCTCTGAACACCTCACATTAGCTTAATAATATCTTTCCTGGTCACCCCATGTAAGATTCTTACATGTTGTTAGAACAACTACCAGGTACGATCTAACCCTTTTTCATTTACTCTTACCTCTTTGATGTTTTTCATGAGAAAAAATATTGATGGACATGTGACAATGTTTTGGAACCGGAGGTTTTGGTAAACTTCAAGTAATTTGTATTTATTTTCCACTCCTTTGTAGGAATTAGTATTTACAGATTTTGAAAATATTTGTATTCAATGAAATCTAAGACAAAAATACAGTCAATTTAAGAATTCAAATCAAATAAAGAATCAAGAAGAAAAAATCAATGATGATATTTAAGTAAATTCAAGCCATTATTGATTTTATTCAAACTGTTCTCCCAGATAAATCTAAAATTTATAACCAATGCATTTTAATTGGTAATTCTTAATGGGTCTGGTTAGTCACTCAAGAAACCGTCACATGACCTATATCTTTTGGTTGCATGCCATGTAGGGGGGGGATTAAAACGTTGGGAAAATTGGGATGATCAATGAATAAGTTACTACACTTGCTTTCTGTTGGTCAGTGATCACTAGGACAGTCTGAATTTTCAAAAAAAGACAGCACAATACAAACTAAGGATCAATTTAGCATAAACTTATATTGCAAACAGAACTCTTCACAAAAAATCTATGAGGGGGATTTTAAAGAAACAAAAAGAAATTCTTGCAGACATAATAAGAAGTAAACATTGAAATTTTCTGCCCCCTAGCTCCACCGGCGTGGCCTGTATGCATGATACATCTATAGATATATATACATACATGACAAGCTGGACTGACTTGAAAACTGAAGAAACCTATTTTGATAGCTTTGGTGACAGCTCTTGTTGACAGTTTCTAACATCAAGATTCAGATGAAGATGGAAAACTACCTGATTAAATACAGCAATCATGGATTTCATTGTTGGATAAGCGTTAAATCAGAATCGCATTAAATTTTCTGCAATGTCAGGAATGAGTGATGATTTTTAATTTAACTTCAGGAAAAAAACTCACAATTTTTTCCTCGGATTTTTGCAATCAGTTGAATTGACAGCATTGTTAGAAACAATGAACCTAAACTGTCAAAATAGATTTCTCTCAGTGTTCATGCTAGTCTAACAGTCTGGCTATGTATGTCTCCTGCATACAGGCCACACCAATGGAGCTAGAGGGCTGAGAATCTAAACATTTACTATTCATTAGGTCAGAGAAAACATTTTTTAAAAATTTCTCTTCTGAATAAGTTTCAAGTTGGATGGGGGTTCAATTTGCAATATAAGTTTATGCCGAATTGAACCCCTAGTTTGAGCCATACTTGTTTTTTGAAAATTCAGGCTTTTTTAGTGATCTCTGGTCAACAAAAGGCAAATGCAGTAACTTATTCATTGATCACCCCTTTTGAAAATTTTTTTATTTGCCACCCCCAATATGGTATGTAGCTAAAAGATGTTGGTCATGTGACAGTTTCTATTGAGTGACTAACCAGACTGTTTCTTCCTTTTCTTTATGTGTTATGCCAGCTATTGCTATTAATTACACCAGTTGTGGTCTGTCTTCCATTGTATAAGATTTCCGGCGGATATTTTCACTTGGAAAAAAATGGTTGCTCTTCATCTGATCAATAAAGAAAAGAAAGCAATACTTTAATATTCCATGACGACAAGATGAGAACTGGGAGTTAGAAATGGTTTCACTGTCAGGATTTTGTCAATATTGAGAGAAAATATATTTCACTGATACTTTATCATTTCCTGTGGAAATATCTGGAATTGGCAACATTGTTAAGACAAAAATCAACAATATGCACACGCACACACATACACACACACATATATATATATATGTGCAAATATGTATATGTATATACGTGCAAATATGTATATGTATATATATATACAAGCATATACAAGTCAAAAATGACGGAGTTGTTTTTATATGGAGCCTAAAGCTATTTCATCAGGTAACTTATTTTTGATAATTCTAGCTTCCCAAGTCTCTAGCTGTTTTAAAAGGTTATTGAATGTAGACTTGAGACAACATGTTATGCAAGAAAAAATTGCTTCTGATATCAAGCGGTATGAAAAAGCTACAGGAAAGATTTATCTTATTAAAAATATAACTTGTTTCATTACATTATAAACTCACACATTTACTCTTTTTTTTCTTTTCTTTTAGTTTCAAATGATCAGCCTTTCTGTGATGTAATCTTCATTGTCACGTCATTTTATTACAACCCTTTATTTGTTTCTTAGCTGTGTTAATCTATTTCACATGGACCAATCCATTGTAATTTTTAGGTTATATCAGGAATTGGGAAAGGTATACAACCATGCAATTACACAATCAAACATACTAATTTGAATGTATGGATAGAAATATATGTTCTAATTTTATGCTTATTATGTTAACCTGGAAACTAAAATATCCTCTCATTTTTATTTTCTCTGTCTGAACAGTTGTAAACAATGAGAACACAAATGAATGGTTCTGCTGTCTTCTTTTTTCTAATTTCAGCTTTTACAATGCATCTGTTCTGTTTTGATTTCATTTTTTTGTAATCTGTTTCATGCCTTTTCGAATATCACCTCTAAATTATTGACTGACAGTTCTTTCATCAAACATTATCAACATAGATCCATATATAATGTATGATATCACCATTGACAAATGGATGTGGAAGTTCAAAGTTTCTAAAATGAACAGAGGAAAAACTTCTCATCTGTAAAACTGTAACGTGATATTAATTGGTGTAAATAATTTTACTGTGTTGTTTACATGAAAATAACCAAAATCAATTTAAGATGATAACTTTTAAAAATATAAATGTTCTAAAATGTTGGAACATACACGTCATCTTAAATATTTTATTTCTTCCCTGAGCACATACTATTAATGGAGAGCAAGAGTCACATTTTAATTTGAAGCTGTCAAAACATTCCCCATCAATTCACAAATAGCCCCACTATGGCTCAACTGACCAACCAACAAAGTGGTTTACAGATTCTTCTCTATTTGCTCATTTGTATGTGTGTGTATGTGTGTGTGTGTCTCCAGGTGGTCCTAATCATATTTGGGGGGGCTAAAACCTTGAGACTTTGCAAGAGTACACCAGTACGCACCATCTAAAAACTATTCTTTTGCTTTCTCAAAAATGTACTCTTTAGGGTCTTTGTGGTCATTTATGGTCCAAATCATGTGCTGGTACTTTTTTTTAGATAATTAGTTCCAGTACAAGCGCAGGCTACAGTGATTCATTTATACAAGATTTGGATATTTTTCATTCATTCAAAAGTTCACAGATATGCAGGTAGATTTTTATACACAATGAAGTTTATTCATATTCTGTTTTTATTAAGTCTGAATCATTTATAAATTTATTGGTTGCATGTACATGTGTGTGTGTGTATATATATATATATATATATATATATATATATATATATATATATATATATATGTGTGTTGAATGTCTTAAACGTGGACTTGTATATATATATATATATATATATATATATATATATATATATATTATTGTTATTATTATTGTGTCACCCACAGACAGCTGTTTCGATGTATTCCAATGGAAGAGCATTGCATAAGCTTACAATGGATGAGTTATCTCACTTAAAGAGTGAATGTGTATATATATATATATATATATATATATATACATATATGTGTTGAGTGTCTTAAACGTGGACTTCAATGTGGCTATAGACTTTCCATTATCCCATCCAGTACCGTGAGGCAGAATTGAAACTTTCACTTCAGACCTGGAGACCGATATCCTACCTCTGGACTATGGAACTGGACAGTCAGTAAGGCTGAATTTAAGCGATATATCTATTTACACTGAAATTCCTCATCCACCAGAGTGCTCTATTCATATGGAAGAGCATTGCATAAGCTTACAATGGATGAGTTACCTTACTTAAAGAGTGCATGTATATATATATATATATATATATATATATATATATATATATATATATATATATGTGTGTGTGTGTGTGTTGAGTGTCTTAAACATGGACTTTATGAAACCAAATTAATGTGTTATTGTTGTTGTTGATGATGATGATGATGATATCAATAGGAATCCCTTTATACACTGATGAGCCAAGATTATGACTACCTACCTATTAAGTGTTGGTGTTCCATGTGCCAGCCACACAGCTCTTATTCATTCCTATACAACTCAGTTACTGTCCTTCTTCCCACATGTTGTTGGTCATAATGTTTTGGCTCATCCATATAGTTTCTTCTTTTGAATGTTTATAATTCTGTCCCCTTTCCTGTCTTTAGTAGCAATATTTTTATTTTGATATGAGGCCTGTCAATAAAATAACCAACTCAAAATGTTGTTGCACCATGTAATATGGCAGCCATATTGGAGATCATTAACTGATGATCCAATACTGAATCTTGTCATCTAAGCTAATTTTAGTTTCAATCAATGATTCTGACAGCATTAACCAGATAAATACAGCCATATTAGTTTGCATGCATTTAACAGCAGGATGTGAGTAGCCAAATACAATTGGACAATAAATATTATCACTAAAGGCCTGATTTTTATAGAAAGCCTTTGCAGTCATGGGCATCAACTTCCAGATTTCAAGAGGGTGCAAAACAATATATTTCCAGGGGGCTGGGCAAAAGGATATATTCAACATATATATTTGCAGCAACCCTGATACCACTGAAGAATAATTACATTTTTCTCTAAGACAGGGAACATCAAGTTGGGGTTACATAAAACAATTGTACAGCACCATTATGCTTTATCGACCATAAGCTTTTAACTTTCAAACCCTCTCGCACTATGTGAGAAGGCTTGTTCCAGATAGGGCAAATGCCCTGTTTGCTCATTAAGCTGCTGCCCATGTTTATTTATTTTAATAAAAATTACGAATTCTGGAATTTTCATTCTTCAGAGATGTCTTTTTGAGTAGATTACTTATATCACTTTATTATTGATAGTGAGTTGATTAAATGAATTGTAGCAACCCCCCCCCCACACACACACCCACGGATACCCGTGTCAGCAGTATGAAGATTTGGACCAAAGGGAAAGTAAATTACTTTGTGAGTCATAAGTATAATTAGTCAAGAAATTGGAACCGTCGTATGAGCAATATTTTTTGGCAGCATGCCATGTGGGTAATGATCAATTAAAAGATTGGAAAAAGGGGGTGATCAATGAATAGTCACTAAAGGATCTGAATTGAAAAAAATGAAACAAAAGTGAATGCTGTCACATTACCTAAGGCATTGAGTTAGGGGAAACTTACTTTGTAAATTGCCCCCCCCCCCACACACACACACTAAAAACCTATTCAGTTAGGAATTAAAATGAGAAAAAAAAGGAGCATTTTTCTGAGACATGAGGGGTAAATGTTGCCCATAGCTCCATTGACGTGTCCTGTATATATGATTCATACATATCCAGCCAGACCAACTTGAAAACTAGAGAAACCTATGTTGACAGGCTTATGACAGTTTTGGTTTACAATTTCTAACAAGACTAGATTAAAGAGGGTAATAAAAGGTTTCTTAACAGAATCCTTTTGAGAATGGACTGGGAACATTCGGGAAGCAACTGATTAAAGATAATTTGATATATTCTGCCCTTCCCCATGACAATTTTTGAGTTAATGAAGAAATATATGTGTATCAGACCTTTCAGATTCAATCAGAATATTTGAATAAACGATTCAATGGCAACATTTTGGTATAAAATTATAAGTCTGACCCTTTATATATTCAATAATCGATACTGAATCTGCCACAACTTGACAACTTGTTCTACAGGAAACAAGATGGTATCCATTTTTTAACCTGTTTGCAAGAACAACCCCCTACAAAAGCAGATCACTCACGGTTTCTCATTAAACAAAGGCTGATAATTGATCAGTCCTGAGCAAAATTAGGTCTCCGCAATATGCCCTATGTCTTCAACTATTGTTTTTCAAATATTTTAGGGAAATAAAAACAATCAGTTCAATTTCCCTTAATCAAGTACTGATCCTTAGAAATACTAGGATGCGTTCAGTGTCAAACTAGACGTCATAATTTGTGATAGCAAATGATTTAAACCATAATGATAGTATATTGATCCAGTTACACATTCCTACTTTTGGTCAAACCAAAAATCCAGTTAAATTATTCCTCATTGTAAGCTAAATTTAGAAATCAGTCACGAGTCAATTGACAAGGTTTCATTAATCAGATTCATTTGCTGGATCCACTTTCTGCCAATAAAAAACTAACAATAATTTGAATCTTTGCTATTAGTTTGGGAAATGTGTCCACTTATATCTCTTAATGACCAACCATAAAAGTCATGTCAAGTATTGTAAACGATCAGAAAATGTAAATTTTATTTCAATTTTCTTTAGAACTGTTAACCTCCAAAGTGCAAAAGTCTTAATATTCATACAAAAAAATCTAGAGATTTCACTAAAAATCTCCCGTGATGCTAAAAAAGCAGCAATAAATAAAACACTTAGTTAATTCCTTCAATAAATTTCAATTCTTTAATTAAAATATCTATTCTTATAGATTGTTATAGTTGACTGTTGCATTCTGGGCTTTTTCATAAGGTCATCATCTGGTCGCCATTTGCATTTGATCTCAGATTCCTTAAATCTTACAGCTCAGTCTGCAGCCGTACAAAGTATTTAAACAACATACAAAAATTGGGCAACAATATCACAGGTAATGTAAATGCAAATGTAAGAATGTTTTAATCAAATGAACTGGTCATAAAAGAACTGATCAAAAGTTGACATTGTTTGAAATGGTTATTCTTGAAAGTTTACAAGAAAAACATTAAAAACGTGTGAATTGGACACTGAATCGTGAGATCTGAAGATCGAAGTAAAAATTATGTGACACATGACAAAACCGTAAGTGTTGGCTGGTCTGATCATGACCTTTTCAATCTCTTTCTCCAAAGATTTGATGAAGGCTGATCTGAATAATGATTCTACCTTTCTCTTAACTCTAATTGGTATTTACTACTATGAAATTTACATCTTAATTGCATATAGACGCTTACATATATTTACCTATGCACTCATTACAAAGAATAGTAGTAGCACTTTCCCGTATTGTTTATCTAATAAATCTCTGTTTATTGTTACTAAAGTATTGCCTTGAAATTGATTGTCTACTCGTGATCTTCATAGCAAATTCTGTTCAGGACTCATAAACTTTCATTTGATTTTCTATAAATTATCTTATCTTTCTATAAATTATCTCAATTCTAAAGAGATTATACTTTCGAGCAAACAATGGCATCTATGGTTGGTGTTAACTGGGGTGGTAATTCATTGTATCTAACCTCACTTCTAGAAATTACTTTCTTTCAAG